>JAWZYV010008730.1:0-253235 GCA_038373885.1 Cheiracanthium punctorium
GTACGACTGAAGACTCAGTCTAGTGTGATGATCCAACCTGTTCAGCGAGTTTTCCCTTTGGAAGTGCATTGTGATGACTTGTTGAAAGTACCTCCAGTTTTGAGTCAGCATTCAGCTGACTCTCAAAGTCTTGATGAATCTTTCAAGGCGTGTCCTACAAAAGTGACACGAAGTGGTCGTGCAGTAAAAAAACCATCACAACTTACCTACTAGTGTATTTTGTAGGCTACAGTAGGTAAGTGTTTTGAGTTGCTTTCCCGCAACTCAAAAGGGGGGAGGATGTTGGGAATTCAGTCTCTCTTCCTCCCCCTCCCAGCTTATATTTGTGCCTCTCCGGGTGACGTCAGAGGCGAACTTTTTCGCCCCTTCCAGCGGAGACCCAGATAAAAACACTAGAACGCTCTGGATGTCAATGAACGCGGTCGCAGTCTTGAGAGCGGCCCCCATGTATGCAACTTGTATTATATGTAAATAAATTTTTATTGTTTTTCTATTCGAACCAACTTGCTTTGTGCAACAACAAGGGACTTTATCAAACAATGAAATAGCATCTATTTTATATATTTAAAAATATGACAATTTTAACACATTATTAACTATATCATTATCTCAATAAATGCATTTTGTAGAAGAAAAAGAAAAAGCTCACTTTTTTAGGAACAGATCGAATTTCAATATTATGCAAAAATAATTCCCTAAGGCAAAATTTAGAGGGCACATGAGCAGGTAATTTCCGTTTAGTCAAGCAACCTTCATGAAGAACTAAGCTGGCTGAAACAAGAGCATTGTCTGTCAGATTTAACCTAAAATGAAGAAACAAGCATGATAACAATATTGGTTCAAATATATAAGACCTGCAAAAAACACATAAAATATATACAGCACTCTCTCTGGCCCTTAACAGTTGAGACTAAGAATTTTGTAAAAATAGATATTTTATCTTTTTGTTAAATTATAAATAATCCATTCAAAAATAAAGCATGCAAGCATAAAAAAATAAATTTTAATGGGCAATGTTATAAACCAAATACTGAGCCAGGCTGAATGCCTTGTTTGTAGATCATTTTGCTGTACAAGACATTGCCCGGAGTGCTCCTCGAGGAGGTAGATGCCATTCATAGTTATGAATTTAAGTATGATGATTCATAGTTATGAATTTAAAACAAAAAGAACAATGAATAAATAAATATATGAACATTAGTTTTCATTATGCTATTTTGAAGGGTAATAAACAACAAAAATCAACATACAAAAAACATTTATTAAAAAGGTTCTTGGGTATTCTTGAATAACATTGGTAGATAAAAATTTTTTTTTAAAAATCCTCATATCCAACGATCTTTCGCAAGTCTCCCTAATTGGTTGAATTTGGATGGTGTGAGTTTTGCGGCAGAACAGTTATTGATTAATGTGAGTTATGCATCAAAATGGGGTTTTCAGCATTTATTTTTCCTTAATGTGGTCTTCATTAAGACCCAAATCACTATTCCAATCCAATTTCCTTAAATTGATGAATACGACAACATGAATAACTCAGTACCTTAAACAGTGGAAAATGTGACTTTTGCATCTACAACTTTCACCAGCAAGCAACATGAAAGCACGATAAATATAATAAATATTACATTTCCGTGTTGTGTTATGGATCAATATACTGATAATATACACTATCTCCTACAAAATTTTACTTCAACTGTTAGAGAATATAAATAATATGCACTAAGTATAATAATATGAGCAATATATACAAACAAACATTTACTTTGGTTAATTAATTTTTTTACACGATGAAAAATTACACCCACCTTATATTTTATGAAAGAAAATGCAGAAATGGAACTTGATTGTTTAGAAGTGTGTGAATCATAAGGTTATAGACAGAAGTTAGCTGGCTTAATCGTTAATTTGCAACTCAAAAAATTAATTCATTTCACCAACACAACTTAAAAAGGGGTACTTTTTCTGCTACTTACAAATATATCAAAGTTGATCTTCAACTGAACTTACACAGCATCAATGTCAGTGGTAAAAGTGAATAACAAACAATCCATAGGTTTAGTGCTTTTGCTCACTATCATGCCTTGCTTAGCATTACAGTTATGCATGCATCACACCTGTACTCGACTAACTGTGCCATACGTAGGGCCATAGGCACACCCACGGAGGGGGCTATGGGGGCTGAAGCCCCCCCCCCTAAAGGTAGAAAGTTTGAAGTGAAAAGCTTTAAAAATGAAAATTGTCGCTAATGTATTATAATGTTTTCATTTTTTAATTGCCTTCAAGTTATTTCTAACCAAAAAGGTTTTTAAATAAATGCTTACAGTTAGTTTATGAAACACTGTTCATCTCGGTTACAACGTCACTGAAAAGATCAGATAACTATTTATGACTCCATAACGAGTTACATTGCTCGTGTTCTATAGAACAATCAAGTGGTACCGTACCGAATATGTAGACATTATAAGAGAGTTGTAACTAATCGAGGTCATTATAACCGAGTTCAGCAGTATTTGTATGTCACCCAGCCCCCCCTAAACTAAAATCCTGGGTGCGCCACTGCGTAGGGCCATAACTGGAAGTGCATGCCTCGGGCACTGTGATGAAAGGGTCTGTCGAAAATCAGTTATGGCATCACTTTAATTAAGGCTTGCTCTGTGTGAAGTTAATTCTAGTTGTGGTACTGGTCATACATACAAGTGTCGTGTGGCCTTGGTGATGGTACACAATTTAAACAAAATAGTGCCAACAGCCAATGTAACAGCCTGAAGTTAATGGAAATTCAACGGAAGTTAAGAGAACTGTTAAATTTTATTTTTAGTTTAAAAGTTAAATCATTAAGCAATGTTACCTTCATTAATTAACAATAAATGGATTAATAATATTCTGACCAGCTATGGTTATGGATAACTGAAAATAAATTGTAAATAATAAACATATAATTATAACCTGAATTGAAAACTATTTACCTAGTCAAAAGCATGTCTACTTCTTCAGCTTTGTTAGGGCAGATAAATCCAAAAGAATCTCCGGGTTCATAGTCAATTACTTCATTCTGAAACATTTTCAAAAGTTAAATTATTGGATCTTTTATTAAATCATAATTTTGGTAATCTTTTAAGCTTGATTTTATGATTTTTACAAAGGTTCATACTAGATCTTTAGTATTTCATTTCTTTTTATACATATATTTTAGCATCAATACTAATAATGACAATCACAAACAAATCATTTTAGTGGTTTCTATTAAAGTGCAGTACAGTTTTTTTTTTAATGTCGTGGCTCCTATGTCCATCATGTTTAACGGTACCTCTGGCAGTGCCTATTTCAGATGGTTGGTCCCTCAACTGGAATTGGTTCAAAATTAGTGGACCCCAAGATGAGTCAGACTTCCTTCCAATGGAGCTAATTAAAATGAAAATCACGCCTTCCTTTAGGGAATCAGACCTTCCTTTAGGAAATCAGACATCGCTCCACGGCTGCCAGAGGGCATCAGCAACAACAACAACACAGTTCTTTTATGCTTATAAACAGTTGTGAGAAATATTTAATGACCTTCATATTAGAGTGAGGGAGAATATTGTCAATTACCCAAGAAAACAGATAATATACAGGTATAGGACAAAATAATAGGAACGCCGGTGAAAAAATGAACATATTTTATTAATAAGGAGTTGGGCCACCTTTGGCCTGAATAACAGCTTGCATTCGACGTGGGATTGACAAATAAAGTTCATCGGAATTTGCAGCCATTCCTCTTGCAGAGCCGTCTTGAGTTCAGAGAGTGTGCGTGGAGGAGGAAACTGAGCACGGACTTATTTCTCTAAAAAACCCCACAAAGGCTCAATGATATTTAGATCAGGTGACTGAGGACACCACGTTAGATGTTCCACTTCATCATTATGCTCATGTAACCATGTTTGAACGCAGTGAGACATATGAATAGGGGCGTTGTCATCTCGAAACACAGGACGTTCTCCCAGAAAGAGAGTATGAAGCATAGGGTAAAGATGATCTGCGAGAATGCTTCGGTAATGGTCACCTTTGATCACCCCCCTCAAGACAATGAGAGGCCCCAATCCACGGGCAGATAGAGTGCCCCACACCATCACAGACCCACCCCCATGTTTCACGAACCATGTTTGGAACCAGGCAGTCAACATGAAATGCTTCTGCCGGCATTCGCCACACGAACACACGTCCGGTGGTCTGGAATAGTGTAAAAGAGGATTCATCAGACCAGATGACTTGTTCCGATTGCAGTTGTGTCCATTTTAGGTGGTCTTGGCACCACTGTAGTCTTTTCAAAGCATTCCACGCTGAAACTAATGGTTTTGAAATAGCTACTCTGCCATGAATGTTAGCAGCATGCAACTTCCGTTGAATAGTTTTAATGGATATGGGGTTTTGAAGGTGGGTATTCATCTTGGACGTTATCACCAGCAGTGTAGTCTTGTGTTTTCGAGGAACTATCCTCTTCAACACCCGTATATCACGGTCCAACAACTTCGACTTGCTGCCGCTGTTGTGCTTTGCAGAAGATACCATGCTGACAGAGTCCTTGATACAGTGGTCCTTTAAACACCCACAAGGTTCGCTGTTCTGGACACGGACGCTCCAGCGAGGCGAGCTCCGATTATCATGCCTCTTTTAAGGTCAGAGAGGTCGGGCATAATTGGAACTTTGCTAGGAACAGATTTTTCTCATGCAACTCTCACACTGCCAAATGCTAGACTGATACCTTTCCTTTCATCACCACTAGGTGACACACTCTTGCAACACGTGCCCGCCGTTTATTGGATGGTTGAAGGACGACTCCCTTGTTTCACAGGTGTTCCTATTATTTTGTCCTATACCTGTATATACATAATCATTAATATAGGCGCCTCAGTAACAGAGTTACAAAAATCCAGGAGGGGTAAGTTATACTAAGATGTTTCAGAATTACAAAGGAATTTGATGTTGCAAACATCATCTTCATGCACCAATTAATAATGACTCTGAAAATTTAGTTGAAGTAATCGTCAACATTCCAACTATGTTTGCAAAAGACAAACTGATCTCTTACAAAAAGTATTTTACTACAATTTACAGTTTAAAAATCCTTTTTACTTAAATGAGGCAATAATCAGAGCAAAAGATAATATTTATGAAATAAAGTTTATGAAATTTGACACTTCCATGCTTCTTTTTGTAGTAATTAATTAAGTTTATGAGGATTATGTTTGCAAGAAGATGTACCCTAACCCCAGTGGCATATGCAAACTTCTTTCAGGGAGGGGGGGGGGGAGGGGTGATCTTTGTGTTAAAAGGATTAATCTGTAGGGTAAAATACATGGACTTTATGGTCAAAATGCTTCAACAAGGGGAACTGTGTGGACTAAAGCTTAAAATTCCCATTTTTGGTTAGTAGCCACTGGCCGGTAGACTCATAAACTTTAATGGCCAGTTGTTTTAGGCACACAGTTGAGGATGGTGGTCGATTCCAATGTCCCCCTTAGATAAAGGTACACTTGTAGTTGGTTACTTATTTACAAAGATATGTTATGCAATTCTAAATCCTCTCTACTTCTGCATTGCTCGGAGAGAGAGTAAGGATTATTTTTATCACATGAGTGATTACTTGCATATTGTTAAAACTATCAGTCTGTAGTTTGTCAAGCAATGCAGTAAGTGAGATTCCTTGCTTTTCGAACATTATGGTCTGCAGCTGCCGCCACTCAGAAAGTGCTCTTTCTTTCTGAAGTTTAAAAACTGTACAGAATTCTGCAAGTTCTTTTTTTCCATACTCATTTAATTTCTCAGAAAAAATTGGAAAGAAAGCTGTATCTAAAATGTCAGCAGTGCGAACACATATCGACTTTCCTGGCCCATCTTCACCAAAGAAATGTCTCATTATATTTCCACTAGCACTTTTGCTTGCTTCGTGACAAGGAGACACAGGGTCTGTTACATTGCTTGTGTACTTACGTGCACAAGACTTCTGAGCAGGGGCATAGGCAGAAATTTTTCATGGGGGGGGGGGGTTACGACTACTGCAGCTCACATATATGCATACATGTGTGTGATAAGGGAGTGAAGAATATACATTTTGTATGGCAAAATATTCCTCATGGGGGGTTATGACCCCCCCTAACCCCCCCTTGGCTATGCCACTGTTTCTGAGCATTTGGTTGTGGGGAGGGGGGGGGGTAAAATTATAAAGGAAGGGAAAAGATTTTAAATATAAAATACCCAGAAGTCTTAAGGAAACAAAAGTATTTTTATTGAGAAAATTATTTTACTTTTATTTTGATGTTCTCTTTTGCAAAGTTCATTCATACTTGCCAACATTCAAAGAACAAAATCCAGGAGATTTTTAGGAAATATACGTGCTTTTTTAAGATTTAATTCTGAAATTACTTAGTGTAAGGTAAAACTATTATGAAAACTCCATAATATATACTTGCTAACAGTTCTAGGCAGAAAACCGGAAATTTTGGTTAAAAAAAAAAATAGAAAATAATCAGAATTTTTTTTAAAATAAGAAGTAAAAAAAAATATGTCCCCCCCTCCCCTCCGGGAGGCCGATCATCATTTCTTGATATATTTTGTATAATATTATATTTTTACTTACTCTTATTTTATTTTGATTACTTAAAAAAAAAAAGAAAATCAGAAAAAAAAATCAGAATTTTTTTGAAAATAAGAAGTAAAAAAATATGTCCCCCCCCCCTCCCCTCTGATAGGCCGATCATCATTTCTTGATATTTTTTGTATAGTATTATATTTTTACTTACTCTTATTTTATTTTGATTACTTAAAAAAAAAAAAGAAAAGATGCGGCATGCAGTTAGTAATAATTTTCCCCCCAAATCATACATGAAAGTATTCCAGTTTCTGCTCCATGTATGCTTGTTTAAATAATGATTTTTTCTTCTTGAATATCGCTCTGGTAACATAAATAAACTGTTAATGAAGATTGCAAACAGAGCATATTTTATTCTCCTTCCTCCTCTGTTAATCAGCAGGTGAATAAACGCATTCCTCTCAGCTGTGCTTGGTTTGTTGTTTTTTCTCTATTCCCTTTTGATACGCACTTGTTTAGTGTCTTTTCTTTTCTTTTTTCAAACATTACAATGATTAGTAAGTAATACTATTGATATCCTCTTGCAGTTAGAAATTTGCATTCCATTTTAAGTTTTTGCCAGCTGTGCAGTCTCTGTACCAGTTAATCCATCTTTTTTTCTAGTTTTACTGTGCATATTGCTACTTTTGTTTGCTTTAGCTTTTAATGATACGAAAGATTTTTTCTTCTGGCTGGAAGAGCGCAAGTCTTCCGTCAAAATTGGAAGTGTATGAAAATTTGCCGGACTCTAAGGAGAAAAGGAGTAAGTGGACTCCATGGACTGCAAGGTTTAGAGGGTTCGGTTCGTTCGTAGGGAGGGTGGGGGGACACAGTTAACACACTGTAGAATTTGTCCATAGGGGATGAAAACGGTGCGATCTGTTGACGAAATTTGCAGGTGCCGTATGTGCGATTTGTTGATTGATTTTGCAGTTGCTATGTGCGATTCATTGACGGATTTTTCTAGCTCCACCATTATATTGGCTTGGCTGGTAGTCAGAATTTCATAAATCGCCAGTTTCTTAAGTTTAATTGCCACCTGGCGACTGGCAACCAGGAATTTTAAGCTTTAGTGTAGACCCCTCTCCCCATAATAATACAGCACTGCCTAACCCTCCTCCAAGTTTGTAACCCTGGTGCTGAGAGACCCTATTTAATATTGTAAAATCCTGCATATAATAATAAATATATTTAATCAAATAAGATGACTCATTAAGTTTCTGACAGAAGAAATATGCTAACTTGCAAACTCTTTCCACAAAAGGCACTGAATCCAAAAGATGCAGACAGTAGTCAAGGGAAATATAAACAATTATGGTCATGTGTATTTTTACAGATAATTTGGCAGCAAGTGGTCATAATTTATATATATAATTCAGACATAAACATCTAAAAATGAAGTAAAAACCATTCAAATATTTAACAGAACATACAACTATTCAAATTGATTAGATAATTCTGAGAACAAGCAATTTTTAATGAAACATACAAATTAGTTTTTTAAATACTATATTATTCATTAAACATAAGAGATACAAAATATATGATTAACACTAGTTAATTAGTTCCGTTATATAATTTTAACTACAACTCCTTGTGTGCCTTTTGTCATATACATCTCTCAATATAATAACAAATAGAAATTAATTACATTATAGTTACTTTTTTCACCACTTAACTCCTTAAATAGTAATGGGTTAAAGAAAGCTCAATTTCACAACTTCTGTCTTACTTTCATAAGAATTGTTCAAAACCAGAATAAAAGCTGCATTAGTGGCTGATATAGTTAAAATTTGCTGCATCAACTTAGAAACTTTGGAATGCGAAAATAGTATTTTTAAGTTTTGAAAGCCAATGATCTAGAAATACTAACAAAAATGACATAAATCAAGAGCTTCTGCCATAAAATATTAAAGTAATTTTTACCAACCGAATAAATCCCAGCATTATTTCCTCTATTTTATCTCACTGTACCTATATTATTTACATTTTTTGGAAATAGTAACAAAACTTAATAAATTTCAATAAAAACATTTTTATATTATATATATGATACACTGAATGAGAGAAAAATGCATTTATCTAGTTTATCATTTATGATTAGTTTAACTACAAAATACTTGCTATAACTACTAAAATACAACTCAATCTTTGAAATACAAATGCAAGTCACACATCTTTTGAACATGTTTTTTTTTTTTTTTTTTTTTTTTTTTTTAAGAGAGAAAGAAAGAAAGAAATACCAGAAAATCAGAAAAATTTAAACTCTCTCCATTAGTTGCGTTATACACTCTGACAAACGTATACGATTAGTGATATTTTTAGAAATACGTTTTTAAATCAAGATTTGCTATATAAAATTTATTAAGTGTAACACATTTTCACAAATAATGTATGCTTAAAGTTTGTTTTATAATTGCTCCTAACTTGAGGCATTCATACTTTTTTTTTTAATTTTAAATTATTATTCTGGCTTAATTTTTGTATTTTCAAACAGTTTAACAGTTTTATTAAAAGAAAAGCTTCCAGTCACTGCATCATACCTCAAATTTAAAAGAAAGTTCTAAAGTATCCTTTACATCATCACCAACAGTCAATTTTCTAGCAGAAATGAGTGATGCTTTTACAAGTGGAGAAGCAGGTATCACAAGAATGCTCTCATTTGGACAGAATTCAGTATTGAATTCCTGAAAAGAATAAATAAACATGACAAATATAGAAATATAAACATTTTTCAAATTTTATTCATGTATTAGTGTGTTGCTTTAACTATTTGGCCATTTTCAAAATATAGAATTATAACAAAAATTTTAGCTCCTGAAGATAATTTGGTATTTCCATTAAATTCTAAAATCCACACATCTTTCATAACCACAAATGTCAATAAAATCAAAACACAGGGGAAAAGCACAGGGGAAAAGCAGTGCTCTTTAATGTATACAATATTTTTTAGTAAAATGAAAATACACATAACACCACACAGAAAAATAATCACAATACCTCTTAATTTATATTATGCTTAAAAAAAAAAAAAAAAAAAAAAAAAAAAAAAAAACCTTCCTATTAAGTTTAAAATATAGAGTACAGAGCCAGAAATCCGTACAGTTTTGGACCATGGCTTATGCAGATTTTAGGATTCTGTGGATTTCGGGCCCTAAAAGATAAATTATTTTTTGATTAAAAAAAAGGGGTAGAATACAATTTCAACGGAATATAAATACATAGTCAGAAGCCTTTCACTTATATTTTCACATTAAATACAAAAGCATAGGAGAAAGAAGAAAAAATGATATAAAAACTCCAGCAAAACACATGGTATCAAAATTTTTCAATTTTGAAAACATATGTTCTATGGTGGCTTGTTTCAAAACATTATTTTTCTTCTGCTGCCCACCCATGGTATATTATGATTAATTTTTGTTCTGTTACAGAACTTTGTTGTTCTAAAAATTTAAGGAATTCTCCCAACTTTAAACCTTCATAAAATGGATTTTTTTTTTTTAACCACCTAACTTTTCATCGGCATCAGAATTACTTTAATCTGTATTTAAAACACTTTCAACAATTTCATCATCAGTAATTTGACATTGTCCTTTGCTTTCATCTGAATTTGGTATTCATTGCACAGTATCATTTTCTACAAATACATTTTCTCCAGTAATGTTTTTAGCAAATGACAGCAACTTTTTTTATTTTAGTTTTTACTGAATCTGAACTAATCCCAGCAAATTCAGTGTCATCTTTCTCACTATCAATAAAAAATATCCTAGGTTATAAATTATGCCATGTATTGATCAGTGTTGACTGTGTTACTGCATTCCAGGAGTCTGCCAACAGATACAGATAATCTCTTAAAAGCTGATTTTTTTTTTTTTTTTTAAACACAAAAATTTTAAGACATGCATCTGGTTTCATTAATTAAAGCCAGCAAACTTGCTAAATGCAAATTTTAGTAATTGCATCAAAGAAGGTGTGTGAATTTTAGGTCAGTGGATTTTTGGTGCCCTACTGTACATCAAAACTAAATTTTGGGGACCTGAAAAACTATTTTTTTAAATGTAAAAATAAATTTTTGGCAACACTGTTTGAGCCACTTTCTTCTTCAATGAGATTAACAATACAGATGTAAACGGTTCATAAAATAAAGGTTTAATTTCCATGAGTGTCACTGGTCCACTGATGAAAATTAAAAAATCTATCTTGAAGTTTATAGCATTATGCTGCTAAAAAATAAGTTAAAGATAAATAAAATAATCAAGAATCTTACAAGTGTATAGTATTCAATAACAAAAGTAGATTTTACTTTAGTGATAACACATATGAAAACATGTTCAAGTTAACTTTATACAGGTTTTCCATTTAGTATAAACTTTCAAGTGAATAAAAAGTATGTGCATTAAGAATGTTTTAATAAAACCATAAATTTTTCAGATAGTACTTAATTGGAGAAAATAATTAAGATTCATCATATTTATTAGTATATTTTATGACTAAATATGTACCTATTGTTAAGTAATGTGAAGTTTTGTGTTAAAATTAAATTTTTTTTAAAAAATTTTAACATGTAATTTAAAAATAAAATTTCTTAAACATCGTTTTGAATATTTAGCTCTTGTAAGAATTTATCAGAAAGAACAACAAGAATTTAAATAATAAAACAAAACTTAGTTTTCTATATTTTGAATACAAAAGAAAAGGTAGTTTTCCATAAACAGGGTATCAGATCTAAAGTGAAAAGGTTGGCAACCTCAATTGTATTTTTTATATTTACATTACTTACTTTGTATCCATTGTTACTAAAATAAATATGAAATAATACTTTAGTTTCAACAAAAAAGGCACTGACATTTTAGCGTACTTATCAAAATGTACATGTGTTTCAATCAGAAAAACTTCGATCTCATCAGCACTAGTACAAGTTCATACACAGACTGAGATTGAGGACAAAAAAAGGACTTTTCCCTATTCTCAGTCTGTGTATGGACTTGTACAGGTGCTAATTTTTTCGATTGAAACATGTTTGCACTTAGATAAGTAGTACTTTTTATGAATGTTATTTTACAAAGCTTTAATTTATTTTGCCAACATTTCAGCTTGGTGACAAATGGTACTCTGTTAACAGGAAAGTACCAAAGAAAATATTTGAAAAGCATAACTTACACTGTATTTATCATATACAACTTTGTATAATGGAGAAGGGAGTTTTGGCACGTGACATTTATCCAAGTCTATTTCCTTTAAAACAGAAGACAGAGTCAAAAGTGAGCTATCTTGTTCCAAATGGTTATTTTTTAATGTCTCAGCAGATGAATCCATTTCAAGAATTGTCTGATTCCTGATACTATTTTGCAAATTATAGCAGTCGACAAAGCTTTCTACTCTGAAGTCAAGTCCTAACTGCTTATGAAGTGCTGGCCACAGATTGTCAATCCATGGGTCTACACCAGTTTCAATTCTTAAAAATGAAAAAGCAATATTAATGCATTGACACAAAAAAGAAAAAATGACATCATTTAATAAATTATATGCAGAGAAGAAAAATTACCCATATGCATCATCGCCGTAACCAGTGCGGTAAAAAGACTTCGCTGATAAAGATTTTAATCTATGTTCCAGCTGACGTCCAAATGCAGCAAATTTCAAGTAATTAGAATCTCCAAGAGCTTAAAAAAGAAAAAATACTGTCTTAATATCACATTACAGAATTCAGGGACTGCTAGAATTATTATTATTATATTTTTTGAAGTTGGACAGAAATTTTTTCTAATGGTGTTATTTCACTGACATGAAAAATTTACATAATCTAAAACGTACCATATATTTTATAAATATGTTTTACTTTATTATTAGGTGGTAACAAATAATAAAATAAAATTCATTTGTAAAAACATTTGCATAGTTTGAAACCAAGTAGTTTTACTCATTTCACAAATTTTCATCTAATGTTACACTTTTTTCCATATACATATATATATATATATATATATATATATATATATCTTAGTTCAATTGAGTGCTCTTAAAAGAGTCCATCCTGTAGAGAAGCTCTTGATGGCTGAATTAGAAAATGTAGTGCACCAGTTTAAAAGACCTTAGAGACAGTAAACTATATGAGAAACTGCAGATGAGGAGAAAACCAAAAGACCATAATTCAGTGATTATAGCGCTGTGTTAAATAGTACATTCTTTAGAGAGGGGAAAAAAAAACATAAAAGCTCTTTCGAAACAATATCTAAAAGTATATCTAAAAGTAACATAGCATTAATAAATCCAAAATAACCCAGACCAGTCTCTAACTATGTCACATAGCCACATGGCATGATGGTGTTTTTTTAAAGTGTGACTGCACAGAATAACAGTCAAAGGTAAAAGTGTTTCAAAATACTTTATTGAAAAAGCAAAGCTTTTTACAGCCTGGCGAGAAAATCAAGACACTCATAAGCAATTGCCCACGTGGATTTCTTGTAATGAGTAGCTAAGACACATACATAATATTTAAAAATTATTTTAATATTATGTATGTGTCACAGCAAAATTATCACAAAATATCACAAATATTATCACATATATAAAATTATCACAAAATATTTAAAATTAAATGGTAAAACACATTTTGCCAATGCAAAAGTGTCACATTCGGAGAGTGTTAATACATAAACACGGTGACCCTGATTACCAGGTGCACATGGAAAACACACAGACACCTAGAAATAAGATTGAATATACTAAACTGATAGTTGATTTAGAAATAAATTACTCTTTTTTTTTTTTAACATACATAGAGGTGGTCACATGAGAAATAGGAAATTTTCTTTTACTAAATAGAAAAGCAAAAGGGGAATGAATGAATTTGAAATACAGAATATTTGATTCATAAAAATGGAAATTATTTTAGAATCAAAAGATACTGATCAGCTTCAAACATTCAAAAAATAATATTGTAAAAAGCAAATTTGTATTTAATTCAAATAACCTAAAAATTGGATAAGTAAAACAAAAATATTTTATTCCAGATCACTAGGCTCTATTAAGAAGTAAATTAAAAGCAATCAATTAATGCAACAAGAAGGTTAGGTATATAGCTAACAGGAGATCATAGAATTTTGCCCCTCCTTCAACAGTCTGCATTTCTGTTAAGAAAAAGATAAAAATTAAGTTTCTTTGTGAAAAATTTGGCTATTTCTGAATTTTATAGAAGAGTATGGACATAGCCAAGAAATTTTGTTTTTCTTTTTTGGGAAGGGGGGGGGGACTCATTAGACAAAGACGTGCATGAATTAATGAAATTTTAGCACAACATAAAAATCTGAAAGCTTTTGCTAAATAATATGAAAATATTGGGGGGGGGATACATCTCCAACACCTCCCCCCCCTTTCCCCCCCCCCAAAAAAAAATCCCATTAGTTAGCATGATTCAGCAAGTATTCTAACAGTTTAACTAATAGTAGAGATCAAACTCAGAAAAATTTACAAAATACGCTGTTACTAACGCATTTTAAAGATGCATATGTTGTTGGGTATCATTGTCAATGTTAATTAAAACCATTTACCCAATAGTGTATAATTCAAATTTTCTAAATGATTTGCTTTCAAGGTATTTCGGTTTAAACGCCTATAGAATTTTACTGCAGTTGCTGGTGGTTGACCATCACCAGTGGTAGATACAATGAACACAACACAAGTTTCTTTTTCAATGCTGAACTGAAAGAGAACAAAAAATATTTTGTGAGCATACATAATTAAAGCAATAATAATATAAAAACAAAATACTTAAATTTGGAAGAGGAGAAGCACAATAAATTATGTCATAAATAGCCTATTTTCTTCTTTTTTAAGTTATTTTACATTGATCCAGTATTAAAAAATCAAGTATCAGTTAATATTACCCAATTTTGCATCATTTTATAAAACACCTACATGCACAACATAACTATCTGAAATATTTTATAATTGATTATTAATTTTATAAAACCTGCAATGTGTGTGACAACTTATGAAGATAATTGACTGGGCAGTTCAATTACAGGGTTGTTCAAAAGACTTAATATATTAAAATTTATGAACAGCTATTCTTTTAAACTGCATTTTGGAGTTCATTTACTTAAAAAAAAAGAAAAGAAAAAAGAAAAGTGTATATAATTAAAGAGATGTACAAAGAAGTCATGTGATGTCCACGTCAGTTTTTTTTTTTTTTTTTTTTTTTTTCAAATTCTACTGCTGTTGTACTTATCAAAGCCTACACAGCACTTGAATTGAAAAATTCTACTCGGTTGATATCAGGGCGATGTACTTAATTAATTTTTGCTCACTGATTAGAAAGCAAGATGTTAGGCAAAAAATCAAAACAAATGAAAGGATTATATCTTTGGCAGAAAATGAAAATAACCATGATACATGTGTATTGCATAAAATTAAAAATGTAAATGGAACTGCTTTGTCTGTGCTGCTTAAGTTTTTATTTTTTATTATTGTACATGTACATCACTGATTTTATTTTTTTCACCTAACTGTGCATGTTCATAAAAGTGTACTTTTTACCATGTCTCCTAGCCCCCTCAGAATACATCACATATTTTTGTCACATGAGAAGTGTGATATAATGAAAAACTTCAGTAATTATCACAGTAAATCGAATCATTAGATGTTATTTAGTACTAAATTATAATTGAACATACTCGCTTATCTGTTAGACTCATGCAAAAACGATCAGGTTTTAATCCATGCTGTGTTGCTCTGTCAGCAATTTCTTCAGATATAGCTTTTGCTTGTCCTGTTTCCGAGGCATAAACAATCAAAAACCGTGACTTTGGTTGCTGTTTTTTGACAGACATGAAGAAAATTCTAAAATGAAACAAAAACTAAATAATCAACTTAAGCACAATGTTATAAGAAAAGTTTTTCTTTTAAATATGGATAAGTTTTATAGAATAATAATATCATAAAAGTTAAAATCGTACTGATAAACGAATAATCTTTATGCAAAATTTGGAGAAGAATCAGGACAGACCTCTTTCTTTGAACAACGTTGAATAAAAGTTATGAATTTCGCCTACTATATGAAATATTTATACTTATTTTTCTGAACAGCAAATTAATATTTTACAGATCATGGAGCCAAGTGCTACATGAACTGTAAAAATGAGGGGAGCTGAAAATTTGGAAAAATCGCCAATGATCAAAGGGCCAATTGCGTATAAATTAAAAAACAAAAAATAGTAGAACAAAATGAACTGTTGGTTTAGCAATAAATCTTACAAAAAAATATGTTATGCTTTCAAACAGTATGAAAAAGATTTGCCTAACTGTTGAAGACGGACAGAGTTATTTGTGTACAGACACTGAAATATATCCAACATCATACTAAACAGTGTAACATTACGAATTCCGTCACATTTTTAGAAACAAAATTAACTAGTACTTATTCATATTACTATGAAAACTTCATTCGATGTACTAATTGTCTCATATTCTACCGCAAATAAAAGTCTTCTCAGTTTTACAAATATTCCTTTTTTCAATAGGGTTTTAAAAAATATATTTTATAGTTCTTACGAACAAGCATTTTCTTATTATTTATGAGTATTTTCGAAATGAAAATTTAGTTAATAAAGTATACATGTGTGTCAGTTTGAAATAAAATCGCGCTAAAAAAGACTAATACTAAAGCTGTACCAAATGTGTAAGAAAAAATTATGGCATATTTAAAAATATATTACTTTAAATCTTTTTTTTTAATTCCAAACTTAAAAATGGAAATTCTATACACACGTTTTATCGATGTTGCTGGTAAACAAAAACAATTGTTAAGTTTTTATTTAACCCAAATGCTAGTACGCAAATTCTTATTTTATTTAACCATGTAACTAGTTGCGCCATCTTTTGTCGTAAAATGGTAATAGAATTGCAAGACGTGACAGACGACTGCAACTGCACATCTGCATTAAAGTGACCAGATTTTTGAAGTCAGAATCGGGGACATGTCCCCGATTCTGACAACAAAACTGGGGACATTTATAATTAATGCAATAATTAACAGTAATTTAATTGAAAAACAATGCAATAATTAAAAATTGTCCCCAGTTCCATTTTTACATTCTGGGGACAATTTGAAAAACGTCCTGAAAATGGGGACGTTTGGTCACCTTACCATACGTCCTCGAAATTCGAGGACAGTGACAGTCCCCAAATTTAGATTTTTTTTTTCATTTTGTCCCCAAATTTAAAGATTTGTACTTTTTTTCCCTGAAAGTTTCCGTTTAGTTTATTTCTTTCAGAAAAAACTGAAGAAATAAGAAAAATAAACCAACTAAAAACGCCATTTACTCCGAGAAACAATGAAATTCGATCTCTGAAAACGTTTGTTGTCATTGTGTGTGTAGCGTGTACAGACATTCAATAAAGTATCCAACTATGAGCCAAATTTTCCCTTTCAGTTTTGTTAATGATTAATCACCTTTCATGAAGAACCATGCTTTAAATATGAAATTGACGTACGAAAATTTTCTCGCCCCCGAATACTTTTTTTGGAGGGTGTACATGGTAATATGTAATGTCCTCGAATAAGTCCTCGAAAATATTTTCTAGTGTCCCCAAGTTTTGTTTAGATTCGAGGACAATGCTTGATTTGTCCCCAAATTAACGTTTAGAAATATGGTCGCCTTAATCTGCGTGGATTCTAATATTGTCTTCCTATTATGTTCAATCCAGAAACACCAATTTTAATTATTCTTAATCACTTCAAAACAATGGCGGATTAATGCAAGTTTGACGGAGGGAGGCGGTTAGTTTGTAGGTGGGGGCGGTTAGTTAGAAGATTGACATATACATCCATTTTATGGAAGTAAAAAGGACCTTTTACATTAATTTCTTTTTTTCTGGGGGGGTGGGAGCGCCCCCGAGAAAAAAAGCCTTTAATTCGCGCTTGCTTTAAAACATAAAAATACCGCTGGAAAATATAAGTTGAAGGGGAAAAAGTGGGAGGATTCCTCATTTTTGAGGAATTTAATTTAATGATATCAACTTAGTTAAGTAACTCTAACTACTGTAAAAAACAATAAATGAACTAACCCATTATTTTTAATTATTTATTCATTAATTATTATTATTATTACTTTGGTGTAATTGGTTAAGGGCAACGGAAAGCTGTGGACGATACCATTGACCACGAGCGGCGGCTCGCGGGTTATTTAAAAGGAGGTTCACAAAACAAAATTCGAAAATAAAATATGCAGGTACGAAGCACCTTACAAATTAAAATAGATTTACGTTTCTAGCAGTCAAGGAAAAAAAAAAATACACGCAACTGAAGGTAAACAAGTCATCTTTGGTCTTACATCTCACCCAGGTCTTATCGTTACCAAGATAAGTTTTAGCAAAGGTGCTGTCTTGATTCATTTTATTTCAATTTTTTTTTCTAAGGATACTTTTGAAAAATGCCATTGCTTTAGCTCCGAAACACGTCTTTTAATCCCATCTTAATTATTTACATTAGTTTGTAAAAAAAAAATAATGTGGTAAAAAATGATAGAAATAAAGAAAATATTAAGAAAATGAAATAAAAATGAATTATCTAACCGAACGCAACAAATCAAAGGAAAATCCGGAAGCGATACCGCAAAAGAATTCCCCAGCGTGCACAATGAAAATGTACGAACGGAATGATTTCATCAGCGGGGTACTTCTTCCGAGCTGTCTCGGCTTCTAATCCCAGAGAGTGGTTCAGAGGGAAAATTTTCCGTTCGCACGTGCGATTGATTAGACTGTGCTGTAGTAACCTACACTCAAGGAGGTTTAACTAATGGAGTTGCCAATGTTGCGCTACACAGTGCTAGGAATGTGAAGCCTATGCCACGCCTTATCCCCCCAAAAGATTGAAGAACGCATAGAGATGCATTGAAAAACGAGTTCCGGAAATTGTTAATAAAAATAATTTAAGAGTTACTAACCAATTTGGTTATCCATTTTACGTTTATGGAAGGCTGTTTACACGTATTAACTTGTTTTTTATTGTATAATTTCAAATATATAAATTTACATGTTTTCCAATGACGATATCCAATGCTTTGGGGGATGAGGGGGCGTGGTTTTTGGCTTCAAAAACGGGGACCATGGGCTTCTCCATTAGTTGAACCTCTTTGCGTACACTACAGTGCGTTAGCTATAAAAAGCCTATTTAATAATAGTGGGTGGAGGGAGTAAAACTCACGTTTTAAATTCACATAAATCTAGAAGTGTGCTTAATATTTGTTTTCAATTTAATTCGTTAATGTGTTTATTCTTTGGTTTTTCCTTTGGGGGTTCACGTGCTAATGTGCTCAAATGTAGGAGCCGCCACTGCCATTATATATAAACATTAAAGTTGCAGATGGTTGTCTTAAAGGCAGGGACATAGCCAGGGGCTGGACCATGGGGGTCTGAGCATCTCCCGAAATTTTATATTTTTGTTAATTGGCTGTCAATAAATCAAGCATTCATTTGAGAAATTCTTCCTGTTTCACCTCTTGAGCATCCCCACCCCCGAAATTTTTTTCTCGCTACGTCCCTGCTTAAAGATATCAAACATATACAATATTTAATATTTCGAAAAAATATATTTGACGAAGAGCTGTTATTTAGAGGATGAATTTCGTATTTCATTGAAATATGAAATGTTGTAAATATTAAATATCATATATGTTTGATGCACTTAAGATTATGTCATCTGAAACTTTGATAAAAATACATAAAATAAATTTTACAATAGGAGTCAATGCGAGCGTCCTCTCTTTTAAACAGGGCCTGATTAACACTCTCTGATACTATAGGCCTGCTATCATTTCGAGGCTCCCTCCCATTTACTCCAATTCTATTCTACAAGTATAAATAAGGTGACCATACGTACCCAATTTTCAAGTACAGTCCCCAATTTCTGTGTTTTTTTTGTGATATGTCCTCGAAAAGTAAAGAAGCATTTGAGGACAATTTTTAATTATTACATTGTTTTTTAAAGGTGACCAGATTTTTGTACATAGAATCGGGGACATATCCCCGATTTTGAAACAAAACTGGGGACATCTATAATTAATGAAATAATTAACAGTAATTTAATAAAAAACAATGCAATAATTAAAAATTGTTCCTAATTCCTGTTTTACATTTTGCGGACAATGGACGATATCGATATGACGTCATTTTTCCACCAACACGTGACCTTTCGGCTGTGTTGATGAGTGGCCCTGTAATCTGATTGGCTGAAGTGTATATTTTCCATCCACACGTGGCTGAAATAGCCTCGTCTCAGTATAAGTTTTAATATGTTAGCACTTTTTAATGGGAATCTTTGGAGAGATATCTTTTTTGCAGTCATGTACAGGTTCCAGAAAGTTATTGAAACATTCGTAGGCAGCACAATACAGAGGTATAATTATTATTTTTTTGATTTTGCGCTTATTACCAGGAGTCCAGCACATAAGCCTATGGAGAAATGGTTGTTTGTTTTCCACCGTCACGTGACTTTTATAGCCTCGAACCCAAGGAGGCGATATCCTCCATTTGAACAACATCCTGAAATTGGGGACTGTTCCCGGATAATGGGGACATTTGGTCACCTTACTATAATCGAACTCAGTGTTCATAAAACTTGGCAGTATACTTACATTAAACATTCACAAACCAGGCGATGCGAGTAATTGCCAGGAGATATTTATCTGAAATATCTTTGCTCCTTAACCATTTGAAACGCAGCCATTTCCCAATGATGAACAGATTAACTGTGCGCCCGCACAGCCAGCTGTGTTAAAAAAATAATTTCTAGATCTAGATCCGTGGCTCGCGATGAACAATTCGATTGATCGCCATCTTGCTGGTAGTTAAAAAAAAAGTGGTTAAAAAGATGGGTGGTTAAAAAAAAGTGGTTAGAAAAAAGGGCAACCGTTGCCACCGCTCGACTTGAGCGGTGGCAACGCGCAAGTACCTAATACTTTTTTTCAGTATTAGGTAGTCTATCCAGTTGTTCGTCTACATGAATGTATTATCATTGTACTCTCCAGTTTTCAGCGGATGCCAGTGCTGCTAAAAATAATCCTGACAACTTTACGAATAATCGACCATTTTTACGGGAAATTATGCGATAAAAAGTAAAGGATTGTGCATGTGACTATGTCACCCTCAAATATTTTTACAGAAATCAAATTTATTCGTGACTGACACCAGTAAAAACGTCAGAATTTTGTGTCCTTACGGCGAGGAAACAAAATTCTGAGGTGTCCCGGTGGTTTACCTGAAGAGCGATTGTCGTCGCAAGGACTTTTGAACAGATTTAAAAACAAACCCATGATGCAAAGCGCTCGAAAAAATAAATAATGACACTTCACCTGATGCACTCTGGACCGACACTGACAGTCAAGCTGTATATCTCGCGAAACTTTCATAAAAAATTCATGAGCACAAAAATTGCCTTCCAAACTATGGGCCGAGGATTTACCTGTTTTTGGAAATATCGTGAAATCCCTTATGTTTAGCATTTGTTCCCTGACAATTTCGTAACTCTTATAGGTTCACTCCCAATGTCAGTTCACAATGCAACTTGTAAAGAGACATTCTAAAAATTTTCAGAATCTCCAGCGCAATTAAATTTTTTCAAAAAGCTGTTCAATGAATTGCATGATTTTCATGTGGAACAGCCTTAAGATTCTCGTGTCTTTTCCGTAACAGGAGTGAACATCAGACTCCGACAAGTACAATTTGAGATAAATGTAACGAAAAACAGTGAGGGAACGGAAAAAAAAGCCACTTTTAAAAAATAGAAAAAATAATAAGGAAAAAAAAGGAAGAAAATATGAAACACTTTCAGATTTTAAATACGCATTAAAAGCGTATCATAAATTATGCGTCGTCTCTTATTTTTCTTCCTTATTCCATTAAGTTGGTAAGGGTATCACTACTCATGAGTGTGCCATATTTTTCTTCCTTAAATTAAAATTGTCAAGATTATTTTTAGCAGCAGCACTGGCATCTGCTGAAAACGGGAGAATACGATGGAAATTTATTGATATAGAACAACAACTGGAGAGACAGTCCAATGCTTAAAAAAAGGACAGCCGTTGCCATCGCTCGATTTAACTACCAGCAAGATGGCGGTCGATCGAATCGTTCATCGCGTGCCACAGACACAGCTGGCTGTGCTTCAAAGGGCTTCAAAGAGGGCTGCGCTTCAAAGGGTTAAAAGTCTGCAAGAAGTTAGCAGACAACGAAGGACTGCGAAGGCCGGTTGGAAAGTTGTCGACTATCTTTACTTATTGACTAGGCCACAACGGACTTGCTGGAATCCAGAAGATAACCGTTTCCTTTCTGCACAAAAGCGTGAGAGAGGATTACGTACCTTTATAAGTTTAGTTCCCCCTTCCCACTCACCAATTAGAATCTCTCCAAGGAAACACAGGACAAAAGTTTGGCTTAAAAGGGGTACAGTGCGATTTATGGAGATCAGTTTATGTTAAAAATCATTAAACTGTTTTGGGAGTGAAAACAGCGTGACGAACAAATGTTAGACTTATAACGATTCTCAGTTATTGCAAGGTCATTTGCATCAAGGTCAAGGTCAAGGTCATGTAACATTGTACTTTTATGAGATTGTACAAGGAAAAAAAAATATCATGCCATGTTTTGATACACTAACAGTGCATTTGAAAAAGTTTCCAATTATGGAAGTTTTTTAAATCCAACTTTGTCTTACAGGCGAAGTGAAATGAAAATATTTCTAGGTACTGAAGAATTTTTGTTCAACAAAATTCAAAGCATACAATTTTTGAATACCTTGAGTTTGCTTGCCGCACTGTATTTCCCTTTTTGAATACTAATTTATATTCATTCCTTTTGCACAAAAACATAACGAACTGATTTATTGGCTTTCATACGAGGGTGCGCCATCTACCCCCCCCCCTCCCTTTCCCCTCTCCCTTCCACGCACGCACGCACGCGCAAACAACCTTCAAGACTTCTATGTACGTCCACCTATTTGTAAATTTCCCAAAGATTCGACAGCTATCATTTTGACTAGACCACCGTAGTGGATCGTGCTACATTTTGATAGAGAAACGACTACTTATTTATTCATCACTGTTGCCACCATTGCATTGCTTTTTTATATTTTTTTATTGACCAGCAGGTCATAGAAATAAGCATGTACGAAATCTTCGATTTTCGTTTGGAGATATGAGTATCTTATTTTCTTTTCAAAACATTTCTTCTACACACAATGCTTCAAATCACTTTACCTGAAAATTCGGTGATTTCTGAGTCACGAATCCAGCATGTTATTTGCAAAGTCGCCAGGCATAATAATAATAATAATAATAAAGTAATGTCACACTTGAAAGCCATGTATATTATTATCGTAATGTCAATCAATATCGTAATGTCTATAGTGCCAAATATCATCGACCTTGAGGATTTTTTTCAATTATTCCCAAATTTGCCCAAATTTGGAGCTAAAATTAATTACGTATTTCGCATAAAGTAAAGCTTGTAACCTTAGAATGTTGAAATTTGCATTTAGAACTATTGTAACATATAATTGTGCATCTCTTTATTTTTACAGCAGTCGACTGGGTGATTTATTTACAGGGTCACCGAAAAGACTTTCAATACATTAAGGTCCATGGATACCTTCAATTCATTAAAAGTTGGTGGTCAATCATTGTTTCGACTGTGCCCAATATCTCGCTAACTACCTCAAGCTTGTCGGCTTTTGGAAAATTTTCACCAAATCAAGCGCCAAAAATGAATTTTTCAAACAAGCCATGTGGTGTCCACATCCGATTTTTCGTTTTGAAGATAAGATCTTATAAATTGGTTATTATACAGAGCATTTGTTAAGGCAATTTAGCTAACTTGTCATGCAAAAAGTGTTTCATTATTATCATCATGTAGTTTTAATTCTGGTGTTAATCTCTAACGCCTCTAAAACAACATGTCACATTATTTGGAGAGCTACCTCTTTTTTTATTTTCTTTTCGCCCTTTCTTCTTGTAATTTGTAAAGTGTTAACAACACCCATAAGTTCAATTTTGATCCAGACGACGAATAGGAGAAATATTATCTAATAAAAGTCTCAAAATATTGTTGATAACATGGATACAGTAGAGTCTCGCTTATCCGACCTTCGTTTATCCGACATTCCGTATTATTGGACGTCGGTCAAAGTGACGGGATTAGAGATGGGCTCGAGACGTAAATTTAGGGTGTCTCACTTAAACTTAAAAAGCTACAGGAATTGACATAAAGATGCTGTGCGCAATGAACTACATATGGAAAATAACCTTAATCTTTTAATTAATAAAAATTTTCTAATTTATTTCGGAAATCTTTGAAGTCAGTAATGTAAATAAAAAATGCTATTATATTCATACACTAAATAGCTTATTAGTAATTAAATTCTACATGCAATTAAAAAACATATCTATTCATGCAAAATTTTATCGATTTTCATTACTTTTAAAAGGTGCAAGACCTCTTAAATAAAGCAGTTTTGTTGTGAGTATTGAAACAACTGGCATCAATGCAACCTGTCACATGAGACATTAAATTTCAAATATGAAGATAATTTAACGTTTAGTTGAATTAAAATGCAATATTTTTATTCATCTGACAATGCTATTATAAACAGCGTTTTTCAAGGCTCGTGGTTTTGATAGGCCTCCCGGGTGATTCCACTGTAACTCATGCTACATCTTTTTAAATCGCACTTTTAAACATGGCTTAATAAGAAAAAATGCATTCACTTCCTTTCAATAAAATTCATGCCGATTACAAATTGTTCTCTTTTTTCAATAAATCAATAAAAATCTTATAACTAATTAATTTTTTTCAAATCTCAATTAAAATTGCTTGGTAACTCATGCTACCAAGTACAGACATTGAAGTATGGGCAGAAAAGTGAAAGTCGTATGCTAAAATTCTACTTCTTCAGTTCTATAATCTTCATGAGAGTTTGCATGTACCTTTCTTATCACAAAACTTCATTTAGTTTTGTATGGGATATTTTATAAAATTGGTTATTGTATCAAGTGTACGGTAACTCATGCTACATATTCATATGGAATTGCCCTCCTGGGGAAACACTCCACGTAAAAAAAAGTCGTCTGCGCGCCTTGTGCAATACCTCATTTAGGTGGTGTGGAAAATTGCATAGTAGCCTAGTAATGTTTGAAAGAACTTTATTACCAGAATGATATTTTTGCTGAAATGAAATATTATTTGTGCAGTGTACATAGAAAAAAAAATACCTCGGCTGTTCGAGCTTCGTCAGGGGGAGACCCCCCGCAATATGGGCGTATAATTAATGACATAGTCATTAATTATACGCCAAATGCTATTAACGATTTTGCTTATTCTTATGCAAAACTAACTTTGGCTTGTGCATGTGGAGGGGGGACGCACCCGGTCATGTATAGAGTGCTTTAACACGAAATCCCACCACAAAATTTCCAAAACATGACATAGTATGCAACAAATTATTGTATACTAGCAGACCCGCACGGCGTTGCCCGTGAACCCCTTAAATTATGCGATTTACAAAATCTGACATGTAAACTGCAACTCCAGATTAGTACTCTAGGCCGCAATTATATAACAGAATGTGCAGATAATGGTTCCAGAGTTTCAGGTACGTATTTACAAACGCACCACTAAAAACAACTCACTGCTGTGACGTCACACATTTCTCCCATTTGAAAAAACGGAAGGGGAGTTTCGCATAGTATTCGAATGGCAGAACAATTTTTCACAAAATAATTTTTTAAACCACAGTTTTTAAGTAATCTTTTTTAAAAAAATGGCCGGGTATTGTAAAAGGAATAGATATAGATGAAGAAAAATAAACATATAATTTGCTTTAAAATTGCCGGAGTTATTAAATATTTCATCCAATTAAACAAATTATCATGAAAAATCCGCAATTTTCGATTTAAATTTCTGAAAATTAGGAAATGTTAGGTCATTAAACGTATTAAATACCATAAAAAAATTTCATGAAAAGGCCCCATTAGGAAAAACGCGCCAAATAAAGAAATATCGCCAAATTTGGCGCTAAAAATAAGTCCCCAAAATTAGATTTTCGAAGACCTACGACCCATAGAACCCGAGATTTCCAGAACATTACATATCAATGCAACAAAAAGCAAAATTTAACTATTTAACGCATAGAATACGAATTTTAAACTATTTTAAACCCCAGAACAGCGGGTTGCTCCCAAAATTCGTAACACAGGGTAAGAAAATTTCCGTTTTAGAACGGTTTTTAATTAATAATTAAAAAAAGTAATTAAAATTTTAAAATTCTGATTCTCAGGTGCACATTATCGGCATTCATGGGCTTATATATTCAAATTTTCAGAGTTCTGTGTGCAGTAGATTTGTCTGGAGACCGCACACAGACAGATTTACAAACATTCATTTTTTTTTATTATAGAGATAGATAGATTTGGCGTAAACCTGATGAAATTTTCGTGCAATTTCATGCTTCTCAAATGCAAACGATTTGTTTTATAGTAGCATTCGGGCGAAACTCGCCAAGCATGGCAACGTAAAAAACGGTTTTTTACTTTTGCGGTTACCACTCACTTCAAGCATAAATCTTTTCATGAGGCCAAAGTTCGCCAAACATGACGATCTAAAATCGGTTTTTAATTAATAATTTAAAAAGTAATTAAAATTTCAAAATTCTGAGCCTCAGGTGTACATTACCGAAGGAATGGGCTCATATGTTCGAATTTTCAGAGTTCTGCGTCCAGTAGTTTTTCTGGACATCGCACGCATGCAGATTTTCAGACATTCATTTTTATTGATATATATTGGCGCAAAACTGATTAAATTTCCGTGCCATTTCATGTTTTCCAATGCATGCGATTTTGTTTCACAGTATCATACTGGCGAAACTCGCCGAGCATGACATCCTGAAAACGGTTTTTAATTAAAAATAAAAAAAGTAATTAAAATTTTAAAATTCTGATTCTCAGGTGCACATTATCGGACTCATGGGCTTATATATTCAAATTTTCAGAGTTCTGCGTGCAGTTGGTTTGTCTGGAGACCGCACACATACAGACAGACAGATTTACAAACATTCATTTTTATTATTATAGATTTAATATTTTTTTTCTGAATGCTCTTAAATTTTTAATTGCTTTCTTGCAAGAGTGCACAGTAAAGTTTTTGAATATATGTTTTTAATTTTTTTTTAGATTCCTAATTTTTTTTTTTTTAGATATTGCTCTAAAGTTGCAGTTTTTTTGTGTTCCTAGAGTTTTTTTTTAAATTCTAGTCACTGTTCAAAAGTTACAGTTTTTTAAATAAAAGGAGAACCTTTAGGAATAAAGCCTAACGTCACCGCCCCCCCCCCCACAACATGTACACTTTGTCCACTAAGACTCATCCATTTTGCTCACTGGGCAGGGCAGTGATATACACAACTCTAGTAAATCAGAATCCAATCGTTTAACATCGATCCGTATCATTTACCTATGTCGTTAACAAATGCTATCGAAAAGAAATGGAAGTCTTCTGCCCCATTGGTTTATTCGTACGAAAAAGAAAAGAATAAAATAAACTGAAAACAGTTTATTTCCTTATTCTTTTCCCTATATTTCGACAGAACAAGAAGAAGAAAAGAAAGGGGCAGAAAGAAACAAGCATATGACGTGGTATGTATCACTTTATTCTACACTCAGCTAAAAGTATCTGTTTTGAAAGAAAATTTCCATTCCGTTCGTGTATTTATTAATTCAGAGAGAGAGAGAAAATAATAATCGATAGAGTGGAATAGCAAATCGATAGCTGCGTGAGAAAACTTAATAGTCTGCTTCTTCACAAGATTTATCTGGCAACGGTCTGTCCGTTTCTAAGAAAGTACTCAGTTTGTTAGAGTAGCTTTGGCAACGTGACAGGACATAATCTAATTATGAGAGCTGCGATGAGAGAGCTTTCGTGCTGAAAAATAAGGAACTCGGGAAAAAGAACAATAGTTTACCTGCCTGATTAGCACACTTTTCTTTCGGACTGATCATTTTAATTTGGTGAAAATAACGCTGTTTATCTGCACTTAAGAGATTAACCCTTCAAAAAATAGCTAAAACTTATAGATGCTTATAGTAAGATATTCTCGCTGAAGTTTTGAAGCTTTCAATGATGTGAAATAGTTTTATTGAAGAGAAAATAGTTGAGAACACTTGTTGACGTATTTCAGTTTGTTTACGTTCTTGAAAAAAAAAAAAAAATCTTATTTGCGCTTCAACCTAATTTATGATAGCATATTGTTTTGTTTGGCCTTGTAAAAGAGCTATGAATGTTACAAACAACCTTTTTGATGTGGGACATTCCTTCTAAAAACTTCAATAATAATACATGTATCGCTTTGTTTGGAGGGGGTCTGGAGTTTTGGGTGATTTTCTCCAGATGTAACGTGAATAAACGTCAGAAACCATTAAAAAGGCCCTGAACCCAAGGATTCCCCCCGCCCCCCCCTCTACGTCCACTTAGGTAGATAACCGGCGTGTCGCTTTGACTTAAAGGCTAAACTAAAATCTCGCCAGATTTAAGTACAAATAAGTATATCGCCAAGTTTGGTGCAAAAATATTGTTTGGAAAGTGTTTCATAATCGATGCGTTTGGCATAATTTATCTTTCTTGCCCCCCCCCTTCCCCCTCCTCATGTTATTATCACAAAAAAAAGGGAAAAGCTGTGAGGAAAATTGCAACAAATAACGAAATTAGAAATAAAGATTTTCCCGTTCCTGTACGTATGCCTGTACGGAGGGAGGGGGGGGGGGCACATGCTTCCCGCTGAAATAACATTTCTGAACACGGGCCGCCACAGCTGGTTGAAGAACTTGCTCGTTACATTTATAGAACAAAATACGTCGCCCCGGTTCTCCAGTAGCGCAGTACTTTCCGACCCAGCATACAGAAAAAAGAAAAGATTTTTTAGAACAGCAATAATAACGGATTCGCCTTCTTTTCTAGCTTGATCACCGATACATGAAGCGTATCAAATCTCGACCCCCCCCCCCCCCCAAAAAAAAAAAAAAAAAAAAAAAAACACGAATACGAGTAGCGTTGAAAAATTAACTATCTCGTTAAATTTTTATTGCGTTCCTATTAAAGGCTGAATGGATCGGATACTATTTCGGGAAAAACAACGCGTGCCTGCTTAAATAATGGGCGTCCATTTGGAAAGTACGTAGACACGAAGCTGTGAAAAATGCATAACGTTTCTGTTAATTCATTTCAATCACGTTTGACAGTGATATTTCAGCAGTTAGTCTCTTTTGCTGCTATTCTTTAGTCGCCAAAATGTCGCCCGAATCAAGTAAAATTTCATCAGTGTCTGATCATATCATTAGCCCGCCCGCGTGGAATTTATAATATTATTAACTTTAATTTATGAATGTTTGCTATTTTTCAGCTATATTGCAAATTTACCGTTGTTTTCTTTCTGACGACCAGGTCAGCTGCTGAGAGTAGGCTTGACCGCTACGGGAGTCAGAGATGTTCGTCATTTCACTGTGGAGACGCATAATAGGCAGGCTAGCGTTGCTCCCTGTGAGTGGTCTCCTAGTTTTGAACCAGTTCCAGATGAGAGACCTAGTACCTGGCTTGACACCCCTCAGAGGTATCGTTTAACCCTTTAACGCGCAGTGTTCCCGCTCTGGGAACACCCAACTCTGACGTTTTGACTGTTGCCAGTCACGAAGAATAGATTGGATTTCTATAAAAATAGTTGCGGGTGACATTAGCTCAACGAGAATCCTTTACTTTTTAGCACGTCATTTCCCGTAAAAATATTGTCACGATTATTTTTAACAGCACTGGTATCTGCTGAAAAATGGAAGAATGCGAGAACAGCTGGATAGATAGACGACAGCTGGCTGTGCCGCACAGCCAGCTCCGCCAAAAAAAAGGGTCTCTAGATCTGTGGCACGCGATGAACGTTTCGATCGTCCGCCATCTTGCTGGTAGTTAAGTAGGGCGATGGCAACGGCTGCCCTTTTTTCAGCATTGGGAAAGGGTTGCGCCTCAAAGGGTTAAACATGGAGGATATTGGAGCCCCAACAGATTTTAAGGGCACCAACTCCCGTTAGCGCACACAGTCCACAGTAGACTCGGTGTTCTGATGGGAACCCGACTGAGCTACTGCCGGACTAAAAATTCGTTGTTATTGCGAAATAACAACAACAAATAGTAACACAACAAACAGCGAATCTAATCTAATAATAATAACTTTAATTGATTTAATCACAACTGAGAATATGTGCGCCTGTTTTTCCCTATTCCGTCATCTCGTCCTTATTTAACATTCGCGTATAAAGTACAGGAATCATTGTAGCCCCTAGAAAATCGGTACCTAAATTTTAACTGAAATACCCATTTGGACCATCTCGGACTCCGTTTTGTCTAAGGCTGCTAGATGCAAGAGCTGGCGCAAACATTTGTACACCCACTCAGCACTTGATTCACTTATCATAAGCGATGGAGGTACAGAATGTGTTATTTTACCCAGGGCCGGCCCTAGGTGGCAGGGCCACCTGCATGCAGTTATTATTTGGCCGCCTGTGTGCATTTATTACTGGGTCGACAATGAAACAAAAATATATAGTCACAATATGAAAATAAAATCTTTCTTGCGGAACGACGAAGTAAAAATATCATTTAACATATTTACCGAGCTTTAGAGAGCGCAAATTCAACTATCAGAGCATCCATTTCAATATATAGGGAAATATAATGGGAAATGTAGGGAAATATATGCATTGTTATAAAAAAAATCGGCTGTTCGAGCCTCTGACCCCCCCTAATTTTTTAGTTTCATTATTGCCACATTAAAACGATATTAATTGACTATGTCATTTTATCTCTCATCTTTCGTGTATTTCGCCTGGTAACCCTATGTTGAAATTTTTATGAGTGGAACTTATTTATAGAAAAATACATGTAATGCATATTCTACAGCTTACGATATAGTGTTCCAATAGATTAAAGCTGTTGTGAACTAATAGTATTTAAATGTATGTAAAATTATGTTGCATTTTTATGTCGCATTTTTGGGAAATATTTTTCGGACAATTTTCAGAAAAGGGGTGAGACATAAAATGACATAGTCATTAAAAAAAATACCTGAAGTAATGTTTCAGTAATGCAGTACAAAAATATGACATTGTCAATGGAATGAAAACAACCAGTAGATTGTGTCAGTCTTCTTTTTTCCGGCCGCTTTGCACGCACAGCCCCGGCTTTACCACTCTAAAGCATGTTATTATTCTTCTTCAGTTAACTTTCAGTTTTAAACTGCTCTAATCACTCCCTAAAAGATAATAAAATATACAAATTTCCTGTCTGTACTGCTATGTTAACGCTACAGTACAATAAAATACAGTCGCACCTCTATTTAACGAGCATGTATTTTGCGAGTTTTTCCTCGGAACCAAGAAAATCTTTGTAAAAAAAATCCTCCATATAGCGAATTTCATTTTCTATTTATCGAACTTTTTCTAGCGATTTAACTTTTTTTTTTTTTTGCTATTTCTCTGAATGTTTCCAGACATTCCAAACTTATTTTGTTCTTTTGAAAATGTGCGAACAGAATGAAATCAGCAGCGTTTTACCTCTTCCGCTTCTCTATCTGTTTGTGATCTCAGAAATTGGTTTAGAAGGGCATTTCATCAGTCGCACGTGCAATCCTCGCAAAAATCTAGAAGTGTATTTAATATATTTTTTTAAACTTAATTTTTTAAATTCACAGACTTTTACAGCAATTAAATTTAAAGACTAGTGTTTTAATGTATTTTTAATTTACTTACCATAGTAAATTCATAGTGACATTAAAATTCATTAATTTTATCATAAAATGATTTACTTAAGATAAAAAATGCTGTGCAATTTCGGATGTTTTGTTTATCTTCCCCCCCCCCCCCCACCCGTTACAGTCTTCTTTTTGGTAAGTAAAATAATAATAATAATGATAATAAACAATTTGATATAATTTATTTTTAAAAAGTGTGAGTAACTCCTTTTTTCAATAATATTTAGTGATTATAAATTTAAAAGTTTTATGCAGGTCTGAGCATTTAAAAAGGTAAATCTCTATTTAACGAATTTTTCATATAACAAACCTTTTTTCTGGATTTTCCGACTTCGTTAAATAGAGCTCCGATTGTATATTAATAAAACAACTCTCAGGTAGTCTGTTGAAGCTACCGCGATATTTATTAACGCAAGATCGCTGATCGTTTGCTTACCTCTCTTTCTTTTTTTTAAAACAAAACAATCTCTGTAATCTACCTGCTCAAATCTACCAAACTTTCCAAGCTAGCCACTTTACTCTTCCGCAAAACTTTAGGTATGTTTTTATTGTAACAGAAGAATATTCTTCTAGCTAAATCAATTAACTCCCTTTCTATTTTCGCATGCAGAATATCTTTTGATAAAAAAGACGATTCAAGATTTTTCTATTTTTAAGAATGACATTTCTATTTTACAGTGCTTGGATTAAAGAAGCCTAATCACATTAAATGGGCCGAAAATGGTCGAGCATGGCAACCATGATGCTTTTTTTCCCAGTGTTTTGTTAAGAACTTCCAAAATTCTGTGAAACTTCTATGAGCGACCACCTCTATTAAGAGAACGACCCATTTTTTAAGGCATCTATTTTTTTACGCTGTCTACTTAATGCTAAAAGGTCCTCTAGCACTGTGCTCCCCATAACCTTTTTATCGCAGCGGACTGGTCAACGTTCCATAATTTCGGGAGACGTTGATTGTTCATATTTTACATTGTTTTGATTTAATAATTTTAATTCATTCTATATAAACATATTTTCACAATAAAGTTGCACAAAAGATGAATATGATATGATTTAATATTTTAACTCGCTAGAACGCTAAATCAACGAGAACCCTGAGATTTTTGTTTGCAACGAATCGGTTCCATCTAGGGGAGGCAATGACCAGGGCCCGATTAACCTCTGAAGTGAGGGGAAGCTCAGTCTTATTTCGCCCCCCCCCATCCCCTTTTTGTTTGGGAAAAGTAAAGTTTTAATGATTTTCTTGCATAAAAATATTTTATTCGTAAAAAAGAAATTTCATTGATTTAATTAGTTCTAACGATTTCCTTTGATAAACGCATTTTATTCATTAATTTGAAAATTTCCTTTGATAAAAATATTATATTCATTAATCTTCATAATAGTTTAGTACATTGTAACGAGATTTTACAGTATTTTTGAAATTACTTTAAACATTAACAAATAACTAAAAACATTACCTTACTGGAACATTAAACTTTATTAACTTAGTCCTATTTTTCATTAGACGTGGCTTTTTTTCAGGAATTCTATGTTTGTTTCGATGACATCATAAAAATCACAACACAGAAATTGAGAATTAATTTTGACATTTAGAAGATGTTTAGCATTACATATTAAAAGTCTACCCCTTTCTGCCGGACCAATATTCCCCATAACAGAAAAAAAACTCTCAACCGCAGCAGATGTCCCAGGCAAAGACATCGCAAACAACTAATTTAGAAATGTTGCGACATGAAGTATCAATACTTCTGAGAAGCAACACTTCTCTTCATTAAAATTTTTTACAATAACTTAAAAGATCATTTGCAAACAAAACTTTTGCAAATCGGCAGCAGGTGCAAAGTACAGGTGCACATTACGTACAAATCTTGTAGGTCAGAGAGGAGGCATGTCTAAGAAATGAGTGATTTTACTCTTGGAGCAGCGCGCTGATGTGATCGAGTCACATGAAAAAGGAAATTCGGAGAGGAAGTTGGCGGTTACTTTTGGTTGTGGGAAAACCCCAAAAAGGAAATAAATTTTATTAATGGCAAATTCAGAATGCGTGGAGACTATCAGGTTAAACGTTCTTTTGCCTGATGTGAAAAATAAAACAGAGAGAGAAAAAAGGGATGAAACAATCTGAAATTTCTAAATATTTTATTAAAATTTACATTTTAAAATTATGTTTGTATAATTACTTATGTATTGGTATGCATTTTCATCAATAACAAAACAAACAATATCTTTCAGCATTTTTTTTTTCTTGGCTACCAAATGTTTCTACCTCTCTTAACGACCTATTTTCAAGGGTGTTCGCTCCCGAGAAATTTTACTGTGATTCGAATTTCAAAATTTAAACCAGCTGACTAAAATTCCTGGATTCCCCCCCCCCCCCTTTGGTTCTACACCTATCATGTGTTTGCCATGCAGTCTGGTGTCTTAGTAAATCGCGTTAAAACATGAAGTTTCCATATAATTTGCAACGATACTAAAAAGAATTATAGAATTATCCGGTCTTATTCCGGTCATTTCCGGGTGGATCGAGATTGACCGGAATAAGCGAAATCCGAAATAAACGATCGGACCAAAGTAGACAATAGAAAACGTAAGAAAAAAAGCAACATATTTTAAATCAATATATATGAGCTGTATTAGTCAATACCAGAGTATTATTATAGCATGAACAAATCGGGACTTTGACCAGGGCTCCGGCTCAAAAGGGCCCCCAGTATCAAATGTTGTTCTGAAATATTCTTTTTTATATCAAAACTTTATGAAAAATAAAACGAACTTCTCTCTCTCTCATAGATGGGGATGCCCCCCCCCCCAAATTCATCAATGCCCGAGCTCCCTGTTGGCCATAATCAGGCTTTGGTGAATCTTTTAACTTATGCGCATATTTTTACTTTCCGAACATGTACCATGTAAGGAAAGTATTGTAATCATGAAAAAATTCGACTTCGAGATTTTGGTGTTTTTACACGTTTTGAGGTCTTCTGAATCCATTTATGCTATTTTTACGAGATGTATGTATGTATGTGTGTATGTGTGTGTGTGTGTGTGTGTGTATGTGTGTTTGTGTGTATGTGAGTGAACACGATAGCTCCTGAACGGAGCATTCGATTGAGCTCAAATTGGATATATATGTCATAAACTACCGTCGCAAGACCGGTATTGATTTGGGTGTGTATAGGACTAGTTTTTCTACAGGGCTACGACAAAGATTTCTCTTACATTATGGCCTATGGGGGGAAATTCTTGAAAGTGCGCTAGCGTTTAAACGGTATATCGATTGAGCTCAATTGGGTACGTTATACAACCATCGTAGACGGTATCGATTTGAGTGTATAGGACTTATAGTTCTAGGGTACGACCTACATTATACTAGAATCTACGTAGCTTAAGATCCGTACTCAGTAAGTTACCACTATTAGATTTTGGATATGTATAGGACGTATAGTTTTTCTACAGGGCTACGACAAAGATTTCTTTTACATTATGGCCTATGGGGGGAATTTCTTGAAAGTGCGCCAGCATTTAAACGGTAGATTCGATTGAGCTCAAATTGGGTATATATGTAATAAACCACCGTTGCAAGACCGGTATTGATTTTGGTGTGTATAGGACTTAAGTTTTTCTACAGGGCTACGACAAAGATTTCTTTTCCATTATGGCCTATGGGGGAAAATTCTGGAAAGTGCGCTAGCGTTTAAACGGTAGATTCGATTGAGCTCAAATTGGGTGTACATGTTATAAACAACCATCGTAAGACCGGTATCGATTTTGATGTGTATAGGACTTATAGTTTTTTCTACAGGGCTACGCCAAAAATTCCTTTTACATTATAGCCTATGGGGAGAAATTCTTGAAAGTGCGCTAGCGTTTAAACGATACATTCGATTGAGCTTCATTTTGGTATATATATTTGAAGTATTCATCGATTAAAATTTATTTAAATGCTTGGTAATGATCTTAATCGTAAGTGTTCGGAAAGTCGAGTGGAGTCACTCCAGATTTTTTTAAGAATAAAGAAAAAAAAAATACATATGTACATTATATATATATATATATATATATATATATATATATAACAACCTTTTTTGCGGTTGGGGGGTGGATCCAAAATGAAAGACTGTTTTAGAGGCATAGTGTGTCATGTATCGAAATTGAATTTCACTCAGTGTTGAAAAGAAGTTCAGAATTTATGTTTTTCACCTCAAATGCTCTACGTAAAGTGTCTATAGCGTTCAGCAGATCTGCTCTTCTGACACGCACCCGGTTCGGGTGCACATCGTTGTCATCATCAGCAGGTGTCTCATAGGCTCCGTGCATTGGATTAATCATTATTTTCATTAAAATTCTGTTAAGTGTATCAACAATTGTTTTGACTGAATTATCGTAACACACCCACGCAAACAGTAATCATCTTCGAGTGTCTTTCACTTCACCCTAAAGCTGATTACGTCGAAATTTTACCCGATCTCCAAAGGTTACTGGACCGGATAAAACGGCACTCACTACGGAGGTAACCGACGGAAAAAAAAACCAGTGCAGTTTGGTCATTTTGTTCCGTTCATCGATTTCATCGGAATAAGAGGCTCACCGGTTAACCCTTTGAGGCGCAACCCTTTCCCAATTCTGAAGAAAGGGCAGCCGTTGTTATCGCTCGACTTAACTACCAGCAAGATGGCGGACGATCGAAACGTTCATCGCATGCCACAGATCTAGAGACCCTTTCTTGACGACAGCTGGTTGTGCGGCGCAGCCAAAGGGTTAAGGGGTTCTAAAGCATATCCACGTTACATCTGGAGAAAACTTTTTCAGCATTGGGCAATCTATCCAGCTGTTCTCGCATTCTTCCATTTTTCAGCAGATGTCAGTGCTGTTAAAAATAATCGTGACATATTTTTTTTAATTATTTTTTTTTTACGGGAAATGACGTGCTAAAAAGTAAAGGATTCTCGTGGATCTATGTCACCCGCAACTATTTTTATAGAAATCCAATCTATTCTTCGTGACTGGCAACATGTCAGAACGTCAGAGTTGGGTGTTCCCAGAGCGGGAACACTGCGCGTTAAAGGGTTAAACCAACGACCGAAATAAGCGGCGACCACTATACTTTTTCCTTTTATATAAGATGGAAGGAACGTAATCCTATACGTTAAAAGTTATGAATAATGTATAACGACATAAAATGCCGCTCTCGAGTCGAGGCTTATACGTCACTCATTCATTCAGTTTAATGGACAGAACAAACGGCGCGTAATTGCAATTATTTCTCCACAGTGAATTCCGACGCGTGTTTGTTTACAAGGGGGTGTGGATGTTTTTACTCCTGAGGCAGAGTGTGTATTATAATTGTGCTTGTTTATGCAGCACGCGACTCACCAAAAACGGCAACAAAAAACTATGTAAGGTGCTGCGGTCATCGGCGGGGGGGGGAGGGGATGTTCAAACGAATCGATGTATGCACGTGGCTTTACGAAGTGTAACAAGCCGAGAAAAATTGTTCATGAATAAAATTTTAGCATTATTCACACTTTTCAACACGGTTGAAAAGTACGGAAAAAAAACACTCAAAATACGGGTGTTGAACGTTAAAATAAATAAAAGCTTTTCACAACGAAGTTTTTATTTATTTTAACCATTGAAAAGTGTTTATGGTTTCTGTGCTAATACAGTCGAACGCCATTATGGCGAACCCGGTATACAGAGTGTCCCAAAAGGGTGGTTACTAGCTTTAATTCTCTATCTGTCAGAGATAAGTGGACGATGTAAATTGAAAAAAATGTTCAAAATAAAGGTGGGAAATAACACTTTGTTAAGAAATTCCTCTCGTTCATTTTCAAAAAGGTGACACTTTTAAAATTTATATACGACCCCCCGTACAAAAAATCCCCTCCCCCGAATGTGTCCCACACACTCATGAGGTGACATACAAAATTTGAGAATGATACCTTAAAAAGTATCGGAGATATGAAGATATATATAAGGCTGACTTAAGCCACTTTTCCATGGTTCTCGAAGGGAGAAAAATCCCGTCGAATGATCCCATTTCAGGGTAAACGTACAGAAATGACGAAAGAAAATCTTTTTTCCACTACAGCGATAAACGTTTACGTTCAAAATCATGTACAACCTCCGATCATCTTTCTTCAAAAGGTATCTCTGAGAACGATGTAGGATGAAAGGCTGAAATCTGGTACGTCATCTCATGAGTGTAGGGGGCACATTTTGCCCCTTTTTTGACGACAGCTGGCTGTGCGGCACAACCAGCTGCCGTCAAAAAAAAGGGTCTCTAGATCTGTGGCACGCGATGAACGTTTCGATTTTCCGCCATCTTGCTGGTAGTTAAGTATAGCGATGGCAACGGCTACCCTTTTTTCAGCACTGGGAAAGGGTTGTGCTTCAAAGGGTTAAAAAAGAGGCTCAAGAAATCGTCTGAACTCATAAAAAGATAACAATGTGTGTCGAAAATTTTAAAGAGGAGCACAAAATAGATATGCGGATGTACCCACCCCTCCCCTTCCAAAAGTCAGGACCGGACTGGCTAGGTCGGAGAGCCCCCCTTCTCCCCCCCAAAAAAAGATATACTCTTTTATAATTAGAGTAATTGATTTACATATCTGAGTAATTTAACTATTTCCGAGTAACGTTAAACCTTATCACTTATTTTTCGGTGACGTAGCGGAGCATACCACGGTGCGAGCCCCTCTCCCCCTTCCTAAGAGTAAGGGGCTCTAATAACTTTAAAATAGTCAAATGCGGTTTTTAGGCACGTAAACTCAATTTTCAAATATTACATTTTCTAATATTCTATTCCCTCCAAATTCCCCAGAAAGAGGTCCCTTTTAAATCCCCCCACCCCCAACTCGAGGGCCCCCAAAAGGAGCAAGTCCGGGCCTACCGAAAGCTAACATCTACTTGTATAATACGCTAACGTATGCGGTACCAAAATTGACGCTATTTCCACGCTGCGAACGGCAACAGCTAGATGTAAACATGAGTGCAGTAACAATAACGCATGTGCGAAAATCCAAATGAACAGTTCAGTGACGTCCAATGGAGCAAGCCTAGGTCACGCAGTAGCTAGATGACAAAATAACAATAATGGATACACAAAAATGCAAGATCTTTCGGACTTTTTCACAGATTTAAAATATCGAATTTACAATATTTGGCGCAGTCATCGCCCATCTAAAAAAATGTCGCCTTGCATTGAGCTATAGCACATTTTAGCCATTGGCTGTTTCACAACATCCGGTTTTACGATGACACCCAAAACGTGTGGCAATCCTAGCCTGAATGAATTTAATGACAAATACTGTTGAAACAAAGAAACATGATTTTCGTTGAAATGATTCCAGAAATTGAGTCACCACTGGACTGCGTATAAAGAACAGTAAGCTTTGGGGTGGCGAAGCTGGCCGCCTTGGCGACTAGTCTTAATAAGAAACACTGAACCATAAACATACATCCGAACACCTCTTTTCTGCGACTGTCAGAACGGGTGACTTACGCTTGAGGTTGGTATATTTTATGGGAGGGTATCTCAATTAACGATTTATCGGCTGCTCGTGATAAACGTGCCTCTCTCTCTCCACGGGACATCTCTCTCCTTCACTGATCGTTATTAAAAGAAATCCATACTTTAGAACGGTCGTCGTGACCTCATAGCTGAAACCAAACACGAGTCAGGTTTTTTTTTTTTTTTTTTTTTGTTGTCTATTCGGACACGCGTTTTTCGATCAACCAACAGTGAGCTTTCATCAATAAATAAGCTCACTCTCTCTTCGATTAATCGATTCTGGTAATGGAGGGCTTTGGAAATGACCATTCTCTTCTCATCTGGAACTCGTGCTTTTTTATTTTTTAAATTTTTCCTTGTTGTTATCTTCGAGATGTGTTCTCTGAATCTTGGTTTGTTCAGAACCAGGTCTCTAACTGTTCGAAATTTTCCTTGGTTTTTCTCCGAAACTTATGTTAAATATGGGTTAGGAAACCTTAAAAAGACCTCCACGGAGGACACTCCCCTGTGTTGTCCTCCTGACGTGGATTTATAAGCGGAATACAGGCCAAACATCCAAATCCGAAACATGTTACACAAACAAACAAAGCTTTGGCGAAATGTAAAGGTCCCGGGTTCGGGTCCCATCGCGCGTTCGCCTGCATTTGTTCTTTCCTGTGTTTGTGCTTCGGCGCTTCACTTTTGACCATGCATTCCTATACAAAATGTGATTGTTACGGTGTCCTCTACCAGCCCTCAAAGTTTATGCCATGAATTAGCAAGTCACTCTGTATAAATAATGAAACGGTACTAAATATTTTACTTCAATATTTACTATCTATTACTACTTATTAGTTTTAGAATTCCTTTAAAATCTCAACCTCGAGTACTAAAGCTGTTCTTTTTGGAAATATGGAAATCATGCAACTTCTGAACAGCTTTTAAGAATTGAAATGCGCTTGAGACTCGAAGAAATTTTTCAGTGCCCTTTTACAAGTTGTAACTGTGAACTGTTAGAAACAATGAATCTATAGGAGTTACGAAACGCTCAGTGAAAAAAAAAAAAAAAAAAAAAAAAAAAACCGCAAAGTATACGGAATGTTGCACTATTTCGCTAAACAGGCCATTCTTCGGCCCATTTTTGAAGGCAGTTTTTGTGCTTATGAATTTTTTCTGACAGTTGCCTGATACAGATAGTTTTACTGCTAGTATTAGCGTGTATGTGAAGAAGCATTATTATTTTTTTTTCACATGTTTAAACATTACTGGTTTGTTTTTAAAGCTGTTCAAAAGTACTGTACCGACAATCGCATTTTAAAAGGAACACCCTTAAAAGTTAAACACCTAAAAGTTGTACTGCTGTTCAAGCACTTACCTAGGTGCACTGGATGTCACGGAAAGGTGGTAACAAGCTTTAATTCTTTATCTGTGCTAGAGATAAATGGGAAATGCATGTTGAAAACATGCTTAAAAATAAGATAGGAAAAACGACTACGTCCAGAAAAAAATTCCTATTGTTGTGAACTGAAGTCAGGGGCTTGTTATCGCGTGGACAAATCTGGACTTTGTCCAGGACCCCCAATTTCAAATGCTGTCCTGAAATATTCTTTTTTATTTCAAAAATTTTATGAAAAATACAACAAATTTCATAGAGGGGGGCCCCTAATACGTCAATGCTCGGGCCCCCTGTCGGTCGGCTGCTCGTCGAAGTTGATGACGTCAGCTTGCGAGCAGAATTTTTGTTCGTTTTTTTAAGTGAGAACAGAATGAGCACTGTCTTGAAGTAGAGTGCTTGTAACCGCTGTGAATAAATGCTTTGTTTATTGGATGGATTTTGTGATTAATTAAAAGCACCCAGCGTCTGGTAGATGCATCTCGAGACTTTATTATTGAACTTTTGAATCATAAGCGGCTCGTACAGGGAGGCAACTGCCCAGAGCCTGATCATAGGTGGTCGGGGCCCGGGGCAAGAGGTGATTTTGGGGCCCTTGTACTATCACAAGCATTTTAACTTGTTTTTGTTTGCTGTTGCATTTTCCCGACATAAAAATAAAACATTTTTAAAGAATACTAAAATTGAATTAAAAGTGACCTATTTATTTATACTTATTTAGAACAAGACTATGTATTTAAAAGTGATTTTAATATTTTTTTTTAGTCCGTTTAAATTATTAGCGCATGGGTGCGCAAATTCCAGGAATGGCAATTACGAGGCACGGGAGCAAAGTTCCTCACTCCAAAAAATTTTATTGATACACCAAAAAGTTCGAAATTTTCCTTCCTTCATCACGAAATAAAAAAATGTTAACTAAGGGATATTTTGTGATAAACATATATAAAGTCATACCACACTTTTTCGAAAACTCCTAACTTCTTGTTTATGGATCCACGAGTCTAAAAGACCATTGAATTAGAACAGAAAATAAACCTCTAAGTTCATTTATTGTTAAAAATTATGCTATAGATATTACAAAGGAAATTTAGTTGTAAAAAAATTATCATTGCAGCATGTATGAATATGTAATAAATCATGATAACAATAAATCGGGAGATTCGGGGTCCTTATTTTTCCAGGGCCCTGTCTATTGCTCCGCATGCTCGTGTGATAATCAGGCTCTGCAACTTCTCCTCAGTTCCACAAGTAAAGAGGCTTTACCCCCCTTTACTTTTTAATGTTCAAAAGCAACGATCCATCGAAAAATGATGGAGGGAAACCTAATACATAAACCGAGAGAACAAAATGAGTAAGAGCTAGCAAGACTTCGCCTCTGAAGGTCATTTAATCAATAATGACGTTAAAATCCCGTAATATAGAACAACGAGGGGGGGGGAATCATCTTTTCTGACCCCCTTAACACACACACACACACACGCTTTTTTGGTGCATAAGTCGCCAATGTCTTGAATGATGACTATGTCTCCTGTTTTTTCCTGAATACTTACAGTTCATTTTTTAAGTTGCACAGGCCTACAACAGGGTGTCTACCGCTCCGGAAAATCCGGAAAGTCCGAAAAAAGCCGGGAAATTGGAAAATGGGTCTGGAAAATTCAATAAAAGAATCATTTTTTTTCTGTTTCGTGTCCTTTTTTTTTACGCTTTCTCTCTAATTGTCAGACTGGAAACCAAAAGCAACTGTAACACATTTTTTGAACCGCGAAAGCATCTAATGATGTGTTTGTATAAGGAGGGAAAAATAGGGGCTCATCAATCGTGACGGGAGGGTAAAAGACAAATTAGCTTACTTGGTAACTTACGGCTTAGGACCCTATTTCCAAGAACAGTTAGTTAATTCTATCAGAAAGTGCGACTACTTCTGTTTCTCAATGGATGAAAGCTTAATCCTGTATACTTCAGTTAAAATTGATTTCAAGAAGTTTTACAAATATGCAAATATAAAGACAAGGGAGGGGTCATTGTGCAATTTCCCAAAGTAAAATGCACTGGTCAGGAATTTTTTTCCCGGGACCTCCCAAAAGTCCGGAAATTGACTTTCAGAAATTTGGTAGACACCCTGCTACAAAATTCCAGGATCCATCCCGCTAGTTTTGAGGCTGCCCAATGGCAGCATTCTGTGACGTCACACTTCACAAGAGTATAATCACAAAATCTTCTCCTTTGGCCTTAGTCGAAATAGTGTTTAAATGTAAGGAACAGAACGGGAACGAGTTTCTTTAACCCTTTGAGGTGCAACCCTTTTCCAATGCTGAAAAAAAGGGCAGCCGTTGCCATCGCTCGACTTAACACACACAGCCAGCTGTCGTCAAAAAAGGGTCTCTAGATCTGTGGCACGCGATGAACGTTTCGATCGTCCGCCATCTTGCTGGTAGTGAAGTCGAGCGATGGCAACGGCTGCCCTTTTTTCAGCATTGAGCAATCCATCCAGCTGTTCTCGCATTCTTCCATTTTTCAGCAGATGTCAGTGCTGTTAAAAAATAATCTTGACCCTTTTTTGACGGGAAATGACGTGCTAGGATTCTCGTGGAGCTATGTCACCCGCAACTATTTTTATAGAAGTCAAATCTATTCTTCGTGACTTCCCAGAGCGGGAACACTGCGCGTTAAAGGGTTAAATAAATGAGCACGTATTATGATTAACTTCCCAACAACCAGAAAAGCGGGTGAAGTGTAGGTTCAGCTTTCTGGTCTGGCCTATCACGCGGCTGTCCATTTGGTTGGACCGGAGCTTCGGCCAGTTTTCTCCAGATGTAACGTGGATATGATTTAGAACCCCTTAAGAAAAGTCCTCCGAACAAGACAAACCCCATCCTCAGCAGATAGTCCATGCGTAGCTTTGTCAAAACTAATTCACCACTCTGCTCGTCTTCATTGTCTTTGTTTGTTTATTGGTAAACCATGAATCAAAATACAATATAGGTATCTTCATATTAATAAAATGCTCCCAAGCAATAATACATCAGAAGGCGTTTTCTCTGCGAGAAGTTTTTACAAGAAAAGTTATGAAAGCAAAGTTATTCTTATTTGTATTAATTAAAAAGACATCCAGTACATTTCGATTTCATCTTTGTCTACTTAAAATGAATAATTATTTTCATATTCTATTTTTAATATTACAGTTACCGCAGTAACTAAACCCATCGTTGACACTAAGTTGTTAATTTCAACAATCCAAAGAAAACTGAAGTTATTTCTAGAATTCTTAGTCTCGGAAAAAAAAATATATATATATATACACGCTTAAACAAAACGAGCGAAATTCGATCAGTCGGAGCGATTTTTGGGACAGTTTTCAAAAGTGCGCTTCTCCTGTAGGAGCGTTTTTCGATCATAAGAGCGGCGCGATATATAACAATAAGCGAGTAGGGGAATTCTCAGAAAAATGACGAAGCAAGGAGGGTAATTCTCAGGAAAAAGACTACTTAAAGAGCACTTTTGCGGAAATACCGGTAGGTTTCCTTGGAAACTGATCGCTCCGCAATGTATCGTTTTTTTGTTTTTTTTTTTTCGTTCTTTGGGTTTAAGCGGGTAAATATGAAACAAATAAAACATTAATTTACTGCCGTTTTTACAATGCTATTCTAGTTACTTTGTGTTTTATTTCCTCAGCATGTGTGGCAACATTTTCAGCTCCCTGGAAGATGCAGAAATGTTGGAGACATTGGAAGGGGACGGACGACTTAGAGGTTAAGGGCCTGTCCTACTCCACTCTAAACGACTGAGCGTACGGTCGTGGGTTCGATTCCCACTGACAGATTTCCTTTCTCTGTGCTTGTAGAAACTATCATTGTGTTGCTTACTTTACTCGACGAAGAAATTTTAAGTGGGTTTTTGAAACTAATCGCCGAGGTTCGAAAATTAATGCTCCAAATACAACAACAAAAATTAGAACTGTTTTGAGAGCACCGACCCATGACAAAGGCAAATCTCGCTTGAACGCTAAATAATGTGGCAGTTTGCCTGATATTTTACTTAAATTGTTTCCCCCCCCCACTCCCCCCAAAAAAATAAATAAATAAAATAAAAATAAAAATAAAACTTTTCAAAAGCTCAAAAGTGTTAAAAAACAAGTGGATAGTATTATGGCTTCCATTTCAATGATCTGTACCAATGTTGTTTACGTCAACCAAAAGTATTTCTCTTCTTTCATAATCATCAGTTATAAAAAAAACAAAAAAAACATGAAAACTTAATGGCGTTTATTTTTCAGTTCACAAAAAAGTTTTCTGCAAAACAACCTACCAGCATGTTATACTTTTTTTTTTTCTTCTCTAGCAAATACTTTACAATTTTACTTTGTATGGAAAGTAGCCTTTCATATAATATTTTATCGATATATCTATATATAAATACATTTCGTGTACACATCGTGCAGTAGCGGTTAAAGCCAATAGCTGTGTAGAATAAGACACGACATGTTTAAAATTTCAGTTGAAAATTCAGTACTGCTTTACAGAATTATTCAATATTCCGTTAAGGTTTGTTTTCAAAAGATCTCTAAATATGCTGAAATGACCCAGAAAGTATTTTTTTATTGAAATTTTTTTTTTCCAAAGCAGATAATGATAAGTGTCGTGTTAATGACTTAGTCTTTATTGTTTGTTTGGTTGTTTATTATATCTATATCTTTTCATTTCACAGCGCTCGAAGTAAATGGAGTATCAGCACGATATTTGACTATCACGAGTGTTTTGAGGGGTGATCTGATCTGCTGTTTTGACCCTTCCGTCACTACTGCCGCCCATGCAACGTTCACTGGAGACTAATGCCGCTCCGTGGCGACATCCATGAAGCGTTCTCCAGGTATTACCGCCGGCGCCGCTTAACCCTTTAACGCGCAGTGTTCCCGATCTGGGAACACCAAACTCTGGACGTTCTGACTGTTGCCAGTCACGAAGAATAGATTTGATTTCTATAAAAATAGTTGCAGTTGACATAGCTCCACGAGAATCCTACTTTTGAGCACGTCATTTCCGTAGAAAATTGTAAGCTTACTTTTAACAGCACTGACATCAGCTGAAAAAACTGAAAATTCGAGAACAGCTGGATCAATTGCATCAAGCTCTGTGAAAAAAGGGCGCGTTGCCATCGCTCGACTTAACTACCAGCAAGATGCGGACGATCGAAACGTTCATCGCGTGCCACAAATCAAGAGACTCTTTTTTGACGCAGCTGGCTGTGCCGCACAGCAACTGCATCAAAAAGTGTCTCTTGATCTGTGCACGTGATGAACGTTTCGTTCGTCCGCATCTTGCTGTTATTTAAGTCGAGCCGATGGCAACATCTGCCGCTGTGTTCAGCATTGGAAAGGTTGCGGCCTCAAGGGTTAATGGCGGCACGAAGAGTTCTCTGAGTGCTACCGCCGCTCCACTAAATTCTGCATTCGGAAAGTTACGTGGGTATGATTACTATAACTGCCTACGATTCGGGAATATAATTAACCACTTCTTGTAAACTGTAATTTTTGTATTAGAATTTAATTTTTGATTTTTCGATGGATGCCACAAAACTACAGTTAAACCGCTTTTGTGAAAAACATCCTCGTTCCACGAATGGGCGCCGGCAGAATATTTCCCGGGGGGGGGGGGGCAAAGACTACTTCAACGTATGGTTACCATATTGGAAAGAGCAAAAAAGCAAGGGAAAACACTGCATACAAAAATCCAGGTGGGGGGGGCATTGCCCCCCCTTGCCCTATGCTGCCGGCGCCCATGGTTACACGAATATATAACAATGGCCAGTTCCTTTCTACCAAAAGATTTAACCTTTGTTCTAGTCTGAAATTAATGTTATACCCATTAAATAATGTTTTTTCGGAGCGTATAAAATGCAAACATTAACCCTTTACCGCGCAGTGTTCCCGCTCTGGGAGCACCAAACATCTTGCTGGTAGTTAAGTCGATCGATGGCAACGGCTGCCCTTTTTCAGCATTGGGAAAGGGTTGCGCCTCAAAGGGTTAATGCGCACTCTCCCTTACAAATATTTACATAAAAAAATAAATCAAACTGAACGGGACATATTATAAAATGCTTTCCAACATAAGGTCATCAGCACACATTCTCTGCTGAGCATGCTTAACCCGCTCTCTCCCATCGCTGTAAAGGCACGACAGCGGCGATTCTCCTTCAGTGCCCATCGTTGCTTCCTAGATTGAGCCTAGTGTCGTAACTAAGGCGGTACCTTGGGTAGCACCGCACAGGGCGCAAGACAGCAGCAAAAGCATCGCGGCAGAAAAACGAAAATAACTTATCAGCGAAGCTAATCTGTAATCTATTTGCATTTTTCACCATGCAGCTTTGGCTCAAGTTTAGCGGAAAAGAAGGAGAGAAATTAAATTTTAACATTTTTATAAATTTTTAATCGCAGGGTTCTTTTTTTTTCATAAGTTTTCTTTGGGCGATTTTTCTTTGGGGTCGGGAGTGGATGTGGTGGAGGCATAAAAACAGTTGAACTCGCACCGGGCGCAGTGCAGAGCCTGATTATGACCAACTGGAGCCCCGGGCATTGATGAATTTGGTGGCCCCCATCTATGAAATTTGTTTTATTTTTCATAAAATTTTGATATAAAAAAATATTTCAGAACAACATTTGATATTGGGGGCCCTGGGCAAAATCCCGATTTGCCCTTGCGATAATAAGGCTCTGGCGCAGTGATCTATGTTTCGGCTCTGCATGAGCCTTAGAACTAATCTATGATAATTCTTTTGTATGTTCTGTGACAGAGCTATAGCAATCCGTGCAACATACGCTTTTTTATCGAAGGAGAGAGCTTATTCTTTTATAAACTTAACAAATTAAGAAATAACTTTGGCTGCAACACAGTAAATGTCTCCAAAATACGCTTTAAACAATGATTGCCCATAGGCTTTGATGCATGCGATTCTTTCGCTTGCCCTAACATAAAAGATCACAAAATCATTTCATTCTCACAATTTTCCTGCATAGAGCAAATAACCCATAAACTTAGAAATCGATATCTGTTGATTTAGGTTCTCTCTTTCTTTAGGCCTTTCTCTTTCTTCTACCATAAAACACATTTTCGGAATCGAAAGTACGGACAGACAGACAGAACCGAAATCACAAAACAGTTTTCAACTCTGGAGAGTGTTACATAAAGCACGTTTGTTTTATACACACATTTTATATGTATAAATTTGAACATACCTTATTACTATTTAGAGAGTAAAGAAAAATCTATATCACCATGTATCACTGCATAGATTTTTTTCTGTTTATTTTTATTTTTATTTATTTATTTTTTTGTAACCCCCTTCCATTCTATGCACGAGGACCGCTATCGATAATGAACTCCGTTCGATTAATCGATATGAAACGGCGTTTCAGAGCCTATCGTCCCACACCGCTCTTCACTTGCGATTTCAGTCAGGTGGACGGTATGCGATTCCAGCACACTTGTTGTATTCGGTGTTCGGTGTTTGCGTAAGGAAGGAAGGATATATACGCGCTTACATTTATATAGAGATACGATTTTGTCTCTCTTCCTACAATCAAGAGGCTGTCAACAGAGGAAAACTTAACTCCCACGGGTGAGTAAAATGTTTTCTCGACTGAGTTACTTTACTGAATTACACTCTGATGCGTGCAGTTTTAGTTGATTATAAAAATGTAAGAGAAAAAAAAAACGGTTTTTAAATTTGCGTGTTAAATAATGACCGAATTTACCGAAGAAACTAGATATTTCATTAAAAAAGAGCAAGAAATTGGAGGGGAAAAATGATATATATACTTACTGATATTTCGGAATTATTTATGACAAGTATTTTTACTTGTACCTATTTTTCTTTCTCGTTAAAAGTTTTTTTTTTTTTCATTTACTTACTAGTCCTTACTTTCTATCACTTTTTTACTCACTACTTTTAGAAAAAAAATTACTTGGGAAAAAGAATACGAAGAAAGAAAGGTGAAAAAAAAAAAAGAAAAAGATAGAGAGAAGGCGGGAAATGACTAAAGCATTTATAAAATGGAAATGCTGACGAAAATTTAAATTTTTTTTCTATTAATATTTTTTGTTCTTTATACATTCATTTCTGTAAAATGTATCTATGCATCATAAGTATTTTCTTTTAAGATTCAAGCTTTTATACAATAAAAATGCACAGCACGTATGTAAAATTTAATAGTGATATTCATTTATTAGATAATTTTTGTGTTATCTTAACTGAATAATAAAAAAATCCCCTGTCTATAATATTTCGAGCACTTTTAAATTGCATGAAAAATCATATTTAGTTAAAGGACGTAAATATTCTTCAAAATTTGTTTAAAATGAAGAAAGTGGCTCTTGAATTTCCTTGAGTTTTTTCCCTTTTGAAATTTGATGAATTCATTTCATTTTTTTTTTTCGAATCGCATACATTCGCTTCAAAGTTTAGTAGACAAACTTAGATTAAAAGTAAATAACAAAATTCTTATTTGTTGAGCTAAATACAATGAATATTCTTCTAATACCGTATTAGTCAGAATATAACCCGATCCCGAAATTTTCCATCAAGATAAATAGAAAAATCCTATATTTAAGTCTTGAATTCAGCGCGAGTCAGGTTTTTTTACGGGAAATAATCAATCAAAACACATCGTGTTATATTCTGGCTCTAGTACGGTATATATATATATATTTAATGATTGTTTAACAGTAAACGTAACATTTGTGTATAATAGTACGCTATGGTTGAGCGAAAAAAAAAAAAAAAAAAATCAAAATTTATATTATCGAAGCGTATAAACGTATAGCGCGAGAAGTTACCATTGATAAAAATAAATAAATTTGCAAATATTATCGGTTAATATTTATCGCCGGGTTATTTATCGCCGCAAAAACTTTGGGGTTTAAAATTAAAAAAATATTAAATTAAAACATGAATTTGCAATATAGTTATCTGCACATAGCAGAAAATGTTCTAATAGAGCGAAACTGCTACAGCATTATGTTAGTAACGTCCCAGTAAAATTTGCTTTGCTGTGAAATCATATCTTTTATAGCCGCAGAAGAGCAAAAAAGAAAAAAAAAAGAAAAAGAAAAAAAAAGGGGGAAGAAAATCTGAAACACTTTCAGATTTTAAATGCTCACTAAAGTGCGATATATATTAAAAGTGCATTATAATTTATGCGTCGTCCCTATTTTCTTTCCTTATTCCATTAAGTTGGAAAGTGTATAATTATTCATGAATGTGCCGTATTTTTCTTCCTTGTTTCATTAAACCCATCTTTGGAATAGAAATCTATCTTAAAATCGCCTACTAAAACCATTTTATAATCTTCGCCAAGTATATTACAACAATAATTCACAGTTTTCAATATTGGTTCGAATGTGCATCATAATCCATGAGTGTGCCGTGTTTGTCTTTCTTAGGTTGATTCCTACTTTAACGCCCCGACTCTCACCCAGGTGGCGATAATTAAACATATGCAGTTACCATGACGATTTTTTGTATTTATGTGGCAACCGTAATATAGAATTAAAATGGTGATTTGGAACAACATGCAAGTACAGCATTCCGTTATTTGTTTATTTATTTTGGGTTGCCAATTAATGTAGTTTTAATAATTAAGTGTCTTCAAATTCCTAAACTGGTCTTTTTATCGCTAATTTGTTCACATTAGTTTTCATTTAGTATTTTTGGAAGTCTTTAAATTTGTGCGTAGCTCCTACAGACCCATGACTGCAAAGCTCGCCAAAGTGCGGGATTTTTTTAGGTTGGCGAGAGTGGGGGCGTTAAAATACGAATCAACTCTTTCTTGTACCATAAAGCACATCTTTGGAATCGAAATCAATCTTAAAATCGCCTACTGAAACTGTTTTACAATCTTCGCCAGGCATATTCGAACTATAGGCATATTCCAACTATATCGCGTAGACATTTTAAATACTGTTTGGAATGGGCATCCTAATCCATGAGTGTACCGTGTTTTCCTTCCTTGTTCCATAAAACACTTCTTCGGAATAGAAATCTAATTAAAATCGCCTACCAAAACTGTTTAACAATTTTAGCCAGGCATAGTCAAACTATACTTCACCTTTATAAATGCCATTTGGAAAGTGTATCATAATCTATGAGTGTACCGTATTTGTCTTCTCTGTTCTATAAAACACTTCTTCGGAATTAAAATCTATATTTAAATCGCCTACTAAAACTATTTTACAATATTCGCCAGGCGTTTTCTAACTATACTCGAAATATATTTATAATAAATTATCGCGTTTAGGCACCCAATTTAGCGATTCATTATAAAAAATTGCAAACCTTGTGCGATTTTCAACATTTTATTAACGCCCCCCTCCCCGTTATCTGGTAAACACATTTGAAAATATCTTCACCGTGACAGTTCATATCTGCAGAGACTTGTCTACAAGACAAAATTCTCGTAGAGAAAAATAGCACTCTTGTTCTTTTAAAAAAAAAAAAAAAAAAAAAAAAAGAAAGAAAGGAACTGGAGCTCCTGTGAGCTCCTATTCAAATTAAGCTATGGGTAAGATCTTACACGAGTGAGTTTGTGATCTTCTCGAATATGTTTTTCCCGAATCGATGTCTTATCTTCAGTTGGTTTCCTCCTTCGCATGATATACCACCTTTCATTTTGAAAAACTCAAAACATATTTTTTTTTTCCAGGGGGAGGGGCGTGGGGACTGTTTCAAATAAAGAAAAGATGGTGAACATTTTTTTTTTTCTTTTCCAATGGCGGGCCTCTGCCTTGGAGGCATTGGCCACTATTAAAGCCGAAGTTGTTGGTCTCTTTATAAAGGGTGCACATAGTAGGAGGGCCAACGTCGCCCCCTGAGAAGGGGCGGACACAATTACAGCCAGGAACAGTCGGGATCGAACCCCGACCTCCGGGAGTTGAACTCAAAACCATTGTACGGTGCGTTACCCACCATACATTCTGGTCGGCAAGATGGTGGACATAAAAACACGAGATTCAATAATATATTTTGCATAATAAAAAAAAGTAATAATAAATTACAGAATTTAAAAAAAGAATGAAACATTTAAAAAGATATAAAAAAGTCGCACTTTTTTTAGGCTTGAAATTAATAACACTCCAGTGGAGAAAAAAAAGAAAAAAATCAAAATTTGAAACACTTTCATACTAATGAATACTCACAGAAGTGCTATATATTATAAGGGATCATAATCCATGCGTCATCCCTGTTGTCTTCTTTGGCCCATTAAGTTGGAAAGTGTATCATAATCCGTGAGTGTGCCGTATTTGTCTTCATTGTTCCATGAAACACTTCTTTGGAACTGATAGCTAAGTACATATATATTTATTGCCAATGCAACAGGCACAGGAGACATCCTTGGCCAACAAAATACGCAAAAAAGCACAGCCTTAAATAATAGCAGACCAAAAGGTCTCCAGCTTCTCAACAAAGGGAAGTAATAGAGGAAATATAAAGCGCCGAGCACTCCAGGTGGTCAGGAACCACAAACTTGGCATCATTGGCGAGAAGACACAAATATGCTTACTCGGCATGTTGATTTCGAAGAAGGTAGTTGCAAAGAAATGTTTCACGAAACAGTAGAGCCGAAGACGGGACACTCACAGATAATGATACACTTTCCGACATAATGGGACAAGGTGTGGCAAATAGGGGTGACGCATAGATTATGTTCCCTTATGATACGTATCACTTCAGTGCGTATTTAAAGTATGATCTGCATTAAAATCGCCATATATTCTAATTACACTTCACCTTTATTACACTAGAATAAAAACACCCTTTATAGACACTAATATTCCCGTTGAATAAAAAATGGGGTTTGGCGATTTCTCGCCAAATACAGAAGATATCTCTGGATTCAATCCTAGGGAATTATTTTTTGACGTCGAACTTGGAGATAAATCTCTGAAAGTGGCAAACCTTGGCGGCTTGGGACGTTTCGCTACCCTGGCAACCCTTGAAAAGTCATGTTTCGCCTCGTAGACAACCCTAGTATGAAATTAATAACACTCAAAACTTAAAAAAAAAAAAAAATTAAAATTAAGTTACATACTGAGCTATTCTACCGTTCAGTATTGAACATTCAATTTTACCAATGTTAAATTAGTAGCCCTATACTGAATGGAAAAATCATCACCGAATAAAAACTGTGCGTCAACTATCATTAGTTAAAATAGTAAAAATAATCTAAATGAATGATGGCGACTAAATGGTTGATGTAGGTGAAAATTTGGTATTCATAGGATTTTCGATTTTATCCCTTCCTCCCCCGAACCCTTACTCCAATAATGTGTACTTTCCGAGTGTAATAAATATTTGTAGATGCCTAAGGAGAGGGGGAGGGGGACAGTACAGGTTGTATTCTTCTTCTTTCATGTACGCCATAAACTCCCCCCACCTACCTCTTTAGAACGGTTCGATGTTTCTGCAAAACGAATGAATTTTTAATGCATATTGCGCGATGTTACAGGCTAGCATCGAATTTCTTTGCTTGCGTGATAAAAATTTTCAAAAGTTGATAACCCTAATAATACAAAAATTCGATGCTTTTTTTTGCTTTATTATCTCTCTCTTTTAACCTTTCTTCAACTTGTCTTTTTAGTAAAAAAGTGGTTGATTTCGATTCGCCTTGTATCTAAATTTTTCTGTACTCTTAACACATTAAATTTCGCATTATTTTCTTGAATAAAACGGTCATAAAAATGCCTATTTTTTACTAAAAAAAATTGTTTAAAAATAAGTGCATGTGCAATGTATATGTATTCATTTTGTGGTTTTTGACCGTTTTTTAGCGCGAAAGGAAATTAAAAAGAAGTTAAATATCTAGGAAAAGCCAACATTCAGGGTTATTGTGACTGAATGTGTGTTTTCTAGTGAGCAGAAGATCATTAAAAATATATGTTTTAAACACTAAAAGGAGAATTTTATTAAACTTACTTCATAAAATAAATAAATATTTGTAAAGTTTTCATTTGAACATCCCTGAAAAAAAGTTAACATCACTATGTTAATGTTAATGTATTGCGTTGAGGCAAAGCTATGGTAAAGCATGGGCTGTTTACATAGGGTGTGGGGTGTGCCTTGCTCATAGGACTTTTTAAAGGGTTTTAACGCCTATTCAAATTACATCTGAAGTAAACCTCCCGATACTCCAGACCGTTAGATAGACAGCCGTACAGTTGCCAAAACCCTGGACTTTCGCATACTTCAGCCGTGTAACCATGTTCAGTATGTTATTCACTCTGCGAAGATGGTTTCATGAAATTTTTTGATGAGAAACTGGTAGAAGTATTAAAACATAAATGGAATACACTTCATGGACTAAAACAACCATCTGATTTCTCTCCTATTGAGCGTACGCATATATGTGTAGTACAGATGAGACGGGCTCAGCCCGAGCCCGGTTCGGGCCCGGGCTCGGGCTCTGTAATTCACAATTGCGTTCGGGCTCGGGCTCGTGAAAAATTTCTCCTTTATTGAACACACTCCTTGAAACATATTTTAAAAAGTGATTCACGAGGGAAATAAAAGTGCAGTCAACTCCGGTTATAGTAAACCTCTGCGGACCATCCAATTTCGTCCACTCTATCCGAAGTTCACTAAAACCCAAGTGTCTTCATGATGGATAGAGATACTGTGTGTGAATCGGCACTAATGGTTTGCGTTCACTATAGCCGATGGTTCACTATATCCGGGTTCACTATGACCGGAGTTGACTGTACTTATAAAAAAAAAAAAAAAAATAAAATAGCGGCACTGACGCCTAGAAGGTGCGTTAAGCTCTTTGGATATTTCAGAACGGCGCGGCGGCTTATATTGATTAGTTAGTTATGAGATCCGACATTATTTGATAAACATGGATATATAAAGAATTAGAAAGTGCATTGAGAGTTTGCAACTCTATTTGTCTTTAATTTGCATAAACGGCAAAATTCATTGTATACTATCAATGAATTAATTGGATTTTTTTTATCTTAGCTGAAATTTCGGGCTCGGGCTTCGACTTAAATAATATTGCGCGGGCTCGGGCTTCAAAAAATGAGCCCGAACTCATCTCTAATGTGTAGCTCTTGTTACACATTCGTTTAAATTAATACTTTGATCAGCTGACATACAAAAATAGGTATCATAATAGTTTTTTAAGGTCTAAAAAATTCCGACATTACAGGATAATTTCATTGCTATGGTTTTTTTTTTATGGTCTGCGCATGTAAAAAGGCAGCAAAGTAATTCTTATTTGTATTAATACAAGCTGCACTCAACGTACTTTGTCCACATAAAATAATGAATTTCATGATCTATTTTTACACAACAATTACCTTAGTAATAGAAGTCATTGTTACCTCTTAAGGTGTTCAATTCAACCCTCGAACGAAAACACAAGCCATGTCTAGTTTTTAAAATCTGAAAATAAAAGTAAATTATGTAAAAAAAAGGAACATCAACTAACGCATTAAAACTACTTGGATGCTGTTCTAACTGTTTTGTATTTTATTTCCTCTTCATGTGTGGACATATTTCCATCCCCATAGCAATGGCAGCGACCTCTAGTGTCGTCAAAATTGTAACCATTTCGAGGGCTGATGAGGAATGAAGAACCTTTGAAAAGCCGGGCCAAACTTTAGGATGTTAGCAAAGTTGCAGGCCGTATAATTGAGATTTATATGGGATTCTTAATGGTTTACATGTTTTTTTTTTATGGGCAGTTGAAATGTTCCGTGGGCCGGATCAAAAGCCGTGGCGGGACACATCTGACCCGCTGTTTGCCTATATATGCCGTAGATGATGAAATATTAATTCATGGCTGAGAAATAAAATTTTATTCATTGACCTTCCGTTCGCGTTACAAATATTCAAATAACATCATAAAATATTGTACAAGTTAACAGCTGAAAATTTGTACATAAAGCTGTTAGCAGGGGCGTAGCCATGGGGGGGGGATATCGGGATATATCTCCCCCCCCCGAAATTTTTGGATTAGTGATGAAATTCCGTCTATTTATACACATATAAGTTCATATCCCCCCCCCCCGAAAAATTTTCCAGGCGCATATCCCCCCACCGAAAAATTTTCCTGGCTACGCGCCTGGCTGTTAGTTGTTCTTTTCTTTTAGATCAAAGTTTTGCAAGTGCAGAATTTTTTTCCGAAAACAAATATCATAAATATTAATGACTATGTCATCTTATCTCTCACATCCTTTATTGAAAGTTGTCCCAAAAATGTGTCCCAAGAATGCTACATAAAAGTAAGAATAAATTGTTGAGTATTGAATTGTTTATTTTTTTTATTGTGCAATGTCTTATCCTCCTGACTTCTGTATCCCTCAATAAATATTTATCTACTTAACTGTAACTGTGCTCGTGCATGCATTGTTTTTACTTCTTCTATACTTTTTTCTTTCTTCACTCAAGATTTATCTTTTTTGCTTCACTTAAGATTTTGCGACATTTCTCTGCTAATTTAATTGATATTGCTTTCTATTGGATGCGCATAACTAATATCAGCACACTTGGACTTTCTTCCTTTAAAAAAAAAAAAAAGAAACAGAATCCTAGTATTACTATTATCGACCTATTGGATTTCATTTTGCATCTTCATTAATTAATCCTTTTTATGCTGTTATAACACCTTTCTTTCTATGGTGCGTTATGAAATTTGCTTTGTATGAATATTTTATGAAATTTGCTTTTGGAATAAGAAAGGTTTCTTAGGCGGGGCCCCCAGTTAAGTTTTTTGCCTGGGCCCCGATCTCCGCAAATAGTAACGAACAACTATTGCTAATATATAAGTTCAAGTTTAAAACTGAGGTAGTATGTAATAGGGATGTTTTAGTTAACAAAGAAAATTTGTGCATTTCGGTTTAAATTCGAGATCAGTGGAACCTTACGCAGCAGCCACTTAGAGGGTTAAACTCAGTGCGGTTACCTTGGCCTATTTTATATCAATGAAACAAATCTTATTGAAATAATCAGGGAACCCAGTCATAATAACATACTCACTGACAGGCTCCATTTTGATTCTACATTTTCTTTAATTACAGTCTTCCTAAATCGCGCATATTCACGAAAACACCCAAGTCTAATTCATTTTGCGCAAATTCTGTTTAAACTACCAAATTTGAACTAGTTTCATGGAGAATTTTAATAGTTTTTTTTTAAGGTAATATGATATTTCTTCAGAGACGCTGAAATAATCTTCGATAAGTTTCCTTGAAAATATGTTCAAATAAAAATTGCCAATTGTCGTCGAACAAGCTAAAAATGTATCGACCTTAACAGCTTAAAATTGTGTCATTGCATTTTTTTTTATTCTACTGCTACGTTTTAGCGAAGATTGCAATTTAACATCTTCATTGTGCAGTAATTTCTAGTTATGTCTAGTTAGGCTGTATCTTTATTTTATTTTATAGAAGTGATTTTTAATAGTCACGGCTGCAATTATTCAGTAACGCCTCATTTTTTCAAGAGTTATTAGACCATAAAAACTTTTAAGAAGTTAATTATTTTTTTTCATATTTTAATGTAATCTTTTTAATAACTTAAAAAATTATTTATTGGGTTGGCCAAAAAGTAATTGCGTTTTTCTTTACGTAAAATTCAATGAAATAAGTTTTCAACATGTTTTTAATTACAAACGAGCTGTGGTTAAACACAGGACTAGTATTTGTTAAATTTTAAAGCAGAATTTTACAGGTGATTTTTTTTTTCTTCAACATGGCTACCCCCCCTTTTTTTTCAAATCTACGTTTGAAAATAAAATAATGAAATAGATGCGACAGCTTTTAACTTTTCTATCCAAGTAAAACAATTTCCTAAGTTAAAAATGGCAAAAGAAAAAAAAATTGCAAAAAACACAAATTGTGGATTTTCAGATTTCTAAAATAGCGCAGATTGTTTTCAATATATTTTTAAAATATAATTCTGAAAAATTTCAAGCCAATGAGAGCAACTTTGTGCATTTTGCAAACTTTTTTTTTTTTTTTTTATGCGTAACTTTTTAATTTTTTTGAAGCAATAAGTTTCAGTTTGGAGTGCTGCGAACCGAAATGATGATAGAATCACTGAGCCAGTTAACAGTATAGTGTACTGTAAATAGTACTAGGTATAGCTAGGAGTTATAGGTTCAACTGGAACCTGTGGGCACAAGAATCGCAACCAACGCCCACTCCTATATCTGGTATACTGGTTCACAAATACAGGTGCCCCTTGATGACTGGTACAAACTTTGGGCGGAGATAGGGCATATAATAAGGATCCAGAATCGCATATACCAATGTTAGGTCGAAAACGCCGGTTTTCACTTACCTTTTAACAATCACTTTGGAAAATGTGTTCACGTGTCCGTCTAATTTTTCTAACCAAGTTTCAAAAGCAAAGGGCTTGTCTCCGAAAATTTCATCCAGGATAATAAAAATAATTTTTGAACTATCCCTATTAGTCACGTGTTTTCTGTGAAAAATACGTTAATTTTTGACGGACAAGGGTCGGAAGGTTCACCGTTATTTCAGCACTTATTCCAAAGTGTTTGTTAACAGCCGCACGAAGACGATGTTTGCGGCCCCTCATTGCTATGTGAATCGGAACCCATATTATGCGCCCCACGGTTTGCCCCAATCACCATGGGCCATCCTCTACAACTTCCTCTATTAATGACTTTCCAAAAATAATACCCCTTTTCCCTTGAATGACGCAGACAATATACGTTCCATTTAAAAAAAAGAAACCAAATAAACCGAGCGCGAAAAGTCATACAGACAAAGCCCACGTGTCCGTGTCCGCCCCCTTCCTTAATGCGTACCTATTACTTAGCGTCCCTCATAAAGTGAAATAGCCGCACAGCCCTTTCTATTAATAAAGAATATACGTGCCCGACAATATTTCGGCAGTTCAATGCACTCCTTATCGATTCCATCCCCTAAATAGCCGAGCACGAAATTAAAAGGGTCCGATTGGTCACGTCATATGCCACGTATTTTTCGCATCCGATCAGACTAGACCTGGACTTGAGGTTCGTTCACTTCCTGTAAAGTTCCTGGGCGTTCTTTGACAGGAAATAAACACTCTTTGCGAATATTAACCCTTTGAAGCGCAAGCATTTTCACATCAATATGGAAGACCAACCGAATGGACTGCCCAACGGTGAAAAACAGCAGCCGTTGTCATTGATCCATTTAACTACCAGCAACATGGCGGCCGCTCGAATCGCCCATCTGCCGTCGCATAGCCAGGCAACGGTTTTTTTTTTTTTTTTTTTTTTTTTGCAGAGTTGGAACATTTAACTCTATTTTTTTTCGACTAAGCACTGAAATGAGGTGGTTTCATGGCGGAACGACTGAGCATCAAAGGTTTAACCCTTTAACGCGCAGTGTTCCCGCTCTGGGAACACCCAACTCTGACGTTTTGACTGTTGCCAGTCACGAAGAATAGATCTGATTTCTATAAAAATAGCTGCGGGTGACATAGCTCCACGAGAATCCTTTACTTTTTAGCACGTCCTTTCCCGTCAAAAAATGGTCACGATCATTTCTAACAGTACTGGCATCTGCTAAAAAATGGAAAGAATGCGAGAACCGCTGGATAGACGGTCCTGTGCTGTCTGTGCCGGCCACAGGCAGCTGTCGTCAAAAAAGGGGTCTCTCGATCTGTGGCACGCGATGAACGTTTCGATCGTCCGCCCTCTTGCTGGTCGTTAAGTCGAGCGATGGCAACGGCTGCCCTTTTTTCAGCATTGGGAAAGGGTTGCTCCTCAAAGGGTTAACCCAGTGTTTCTCAACCTGTGTGCCGCGGCACACTGGTGTGCCACGAGAGATTGTCTAACGTGCCGCGAAAGTTTTTGAAAAATTATTAAAACTGCGTGGTGTCGTATCAGTAAATATGACATTTTCTATTTATCATGTGGCTGTCTTGTTCACTTTCACTGTTTCAGTATGAAGTGCGAAACTTTTATTTCATAGCAGGGAAAACCATTCTGCCGATTTTTGAAAGAGCTGTTTGCAACAAGACCCATGCAAAAATAGGCTCATCCCTCTCATTTTTTTTTAACATTAATAATTTTTATGTGGTTATATTTATCAATTTTTTTATCATACAAACTGTACAATTTTTATATTAAGGTGTGCCGAAAATAATTCTAGATATTTCCGTGTGCCGTCTACCAAAAAAGGTTGAGAAACACTGGGTTAACCCCTCGGTCCGCCTAGGATGGACGGGAGACGAAAAATAGGCGTCTCGCGAAACAGCCTAAAACCTTTGTCTCGTCTCGCAAAATCCCTATATTGTAGTGTTAGAAATGTTTGGCTCTTGTCGCAAAAAAGCTGTAAATTTCTGTCTCGTCTCGCAAAAAAAAGCTGTAAATCTCAGACGCGTCTCATCTCGCAAAAAAAAAAAAAAAAAAGCTGTAAATCTCTGACGCGTCTCATCTCGCAAAAAAAAAAGCTGTAAATCTCTGACGCGTCTCATCTCGCAAAAAAAAAAAAAAAAGTTGTAAATCTCTGACGCGTCTCATCTCGCAAAAAAAAGCTGTAAATCTCTGACGCGTCTCGCAAAAAATGGTCCCGCATCCATCCCTAGGTCATAGTATCTGAGCTTTCGCTGTTTTATTTCCCCTGTGCTGTGTGGGATGACGAAACTCTTTTGCAAAACAACGCAATCGAAAATTATTTCCCGACGCCGTATATATGTGTTACTTCAGATTCCCAGAACACTGCGCCGTAGCTATAGTACCTCGAATATTTTTAAGTCTTGACTGCGTTATTAGCTGGTCATTTCTAAAGTCTAACAGAATTGGTTGAAACTTGTTTAAATATGCGTGAAAATGATATTTCTAAATATGTGAAATGTGTCTATTGAAAAATACGCAATTAGTATTTCCCCTTTATTTAGAGTGAAACTGATAAACTTAGATGCCGTATATCCCCTGTATTTTTCGAATATTTCTAAACAGCCCGAAATTTTGAAATAATCGAATATTGTTTTTATGAATAGCTTTTGTGGCGGTTTTCATCCAATGAATGTTGCGTTCTTAAGGTTTTAAGTAGGGAGGAACTATACTACTATATATAAAATAAAGGGACTGAAGAGAAAAGCTACTACTTACTGGACAAATGCGCTCCGATTTTGCGTTGGGAAATAGGTTGTATACGACACGCACACACTTACTTTAGACACTTATAAACACCCGAATTAATTAAACACTTATTTCACATTTGATGATTGATTAAACATTTTATTCACATATATGAAGTGTATTGTGCAGTTCAAAGGTGACCCTTTTCCTCTCTATGTCCCCAGTAGTCACTCCTTCTCTGAGGCACTGAGTTTATATAAATTATAAAATAAATGGGGGGGGGGGGTTATATAAAATTATAAACCTCCTCCGTAGGGATGGACGCGAGACGAAGATTTAGCGTCTCGCGTCTCGCAAAATAGCCTAAAAGCTTTGTCTCGTCCCGCAAAAATCCCTATATCGTAATGTTAAAAATGTGTGTCTCGTCTCGCAAAAAAGCTGAAAATCTCTGTCTCGTCTCGCAAAAAAGTCGTCTCGCGTCCATCCCTACCTCCCAGACTGCAACTGTATAGAACCGCCCTTGTATACAGTTTCCCGCAAGATGAACAAAGAAGGGCGGAATGAATGCGTAGGATTCCTTGAAATAATTGGACGCCAAACAAAAATACATATGATTGTATATTGTGTAAGATCTTTATAAGATATAAATTTATCTTATAAAGCTTGAAACATTTTTTTTTTAACTTTTTACATTATAATATGAATACTTTTTACTAATTTAATGGCAATTTGGTAAAGGGATGAAGTATGTAGATCTAGGGTTCTACAGCGCGACTGTTTTCAGTAGTTGTAACCTGAATAAGCGCTAGAACCCCTCAAAAAGTTCTCCGCTCAAGGCATGCCTTAATTAAGCAGGCAGCCCTCATGTAGATCTGCCTTAAACACAAAATCAAAATAACTCACATGATAACTTAAAGTAAAGTAAAAAGTTTTATAGAGTAAAAAGTTGAAAGCTGAAGTAAAAAGCTGAAAGTAAAAAGTTTTATAGTTTTAATCTTATAAATAAAAATGAAATTCTGTTTGTTTGTTTGTTTGTTTGTGGATTTGAGTCGTATACAAATCCACAAAAATGGACCTATCAGCCTGAAATTTTGCACATATATGTAAAATAATATAGAATAAATCATAGTCCACTTTAAAAATTTGAAAGTCCACCCGTTCCCGGAATTTAAGAGATTTTTTATGTTCTCCATGCAAAAACCTTTCCGTAATTGTAACCCCTGTAGTGAAAAAGTGTGAAATAAGGATCGTGGTTGCCATGTGTGGCGATTTTGGCGAATAAGATGTTTTAAATTCTCAAAGTAAAAATAAAAGAATAATAATGATTTTTTTTTTGTTAGTTTATATTTGTAAGGTTATTAATTTTTTAATTATAATATCGTGTGCATGGGAAATCGGAGCAGGAATGAAATGTTTTATACGCAAAACAATAAGAATTGAAGATTTCCGAGGCTAATATGTAATTTTTTTTTAGTTTGGCGAAAAAATAAAATGGCTCAAATGCTGATTTTGAGAAAGTGAGTTCTAGCGGTTTGCACAGATTTCGGCTTGGCGCAATTTATTGAGAGCTTAAGGAAATAGATTTTTGAAAGCAAGTGTCAAGGTTTTATTAGAATACAGCGTTAAATTTTAATGATCCGTGAAGAAATAATGCAGTTATTAAGGGATTTCAAGCGATCTATCTTCAGAATTCTCGCCAAATGAGTACATTGATTTAAGTTGGGGGAATTCCGCCAAATTTCAGAAAATTGAAATCTTCTCATTTAGTACATCGGAGTAACGATGAATAAAACACGTTATAGTTGATAATTTAAAAAATTCGGTTGTATTAAGGGATTCCCCTTTTCAAATAAATGTGTGCTTTACTTTTTGGCGGCCGAACCATTTCCCATATTGATTGCTGCTAAGTCAATGCTTCGAATGATTTCCTGAAAAAACGCTTGCAAAATGGCGTATGTTGGCACTTTGGCGAGGCTTAGATTTGAAACTGGATTTTATTTGAGACTGGGATATATAATGATACTGGTTATAGATAAAAATGAATGTTGGTATGTGTGTATGAGGTTGAAAAACTCTAGCACCGTTGCACCATGAAATTTGGTTCACCTAAGTCTTTTATCATTGAGAAGCTTTTTATGCTATCCGTTTTCCTCTAACTTGCCACTAGGTGGCGCAGCAGAACGTCGAATTCTATTCCGTTTAGCCGTTTACTATGCGAATATCGTCCAACCGATTTCGATGAAATTTGGTACACGCGGATATTAGAACACGGAGAATATTTTTCAGTATCCATTTTGCTGTAACTTGCCGCTAAATGGCGCTGCAACGCATCAACTTCTATACCGTTCGAGCGATCGGCATAAAATTTCTTATACTTACACATTTCAGCACGAAGAATATATTCTAACTGTGTTCCTTTTGATGTTACTCACCACTAGATGGCACTGCAATGCATTATTATTTTAACTCGCCACTAGATGACGCTGCAGCAGGCCAAATTCTTGACCATTCAAACGGTCGCTATGAAAATCAGTATACATAGCTATTTGAACAATGAGAATATTTTGGCGTTATCCATTTTGCTATAACTCGCCACTTGACGGCACTGTAGCAAATCATTACTTTAATTGACCACTAGATCGCGCTGCAGTGTATCACTTCTTGACTGTGCAACTGATCGCTATGAAAATAGGTATACATAGATATTTGAACACGGGGAAGAGTTTGGCGCTATCCATTTTCCTATATAATTTGCCACTAGATGTCGCGCTATCGTCCAGGGCTGTCCAGCCGATGGTCCTGAAATTTCGTATTCATCGATATCTGAATGCGAAGAATATTTCCGCCGTATCCGTTTTGCTAAAACTCTCCACTAGATTGCGCTACGCCGCATGACCTTCTTCAGCGTACAAACGATTGCCTTGAAATTCGGTATGCATGGTTATTGAACACAATATAAAGAGATATCCATTTTGCTATATCTCTTTATTACAATAAATAGTAACTCACCACAAATCGTAATATCAAAAAGTCCATTCATTCCCGTGCGAAGAACGGGTACTTCAGCTAGTATTAAATAAAAATCATTATTTCTTCCAGCCCTATACCCTATTAGAGAAGGTGTCTTACAAGCACTGACCTAGGGTTTTCTTCTTTAAATATTGATCTTAGACATATATAATTAATTACAAAGTTACTTTATGGTGTCGAATAAAATTTTCAGGAATGTAAGTAATGTAAGTAAATACAAACTTTTACTTTTTATACAGCCCTCTTACACAAATTCCCAATAAATAAAATATACTCCCTTGCATTAATGAGGTGATGTAGAAAGTTTAAGCTTTCTCATCAGAAGGCTTACAGATGTTCAATCAAAGTCTGTGAGGGACAATAAGCTTTTCAATATCAAAAATAGTAAACATATAATTATTAAAACTATTCAAACAAAGCTAATTAACTATTAATTTTAATCACAGTTATATATACCCAATATTTTACATTTTAAGAAATGAATTTTAAATCATTTTAAGCCAGTTTCCTTCAAAAAGTCTTGCTGTTTTTTTTCAGCATTTAAAAAGTTGTCTAAAAACATTACAATTACACTAACATTTAATTTAAAAAAGATTTTTAAAAAGTTGTTTTTGACTTATTAATACCATAACTTAATTTTTAAAAAGGCATCTTTAAAATAAGAGTACCAATGTTTAAATTGATTATTTTCAGAAATAAAAATATTATATAAATATATATACTTATAAAATCTTCCTTATTTTAAAATTTATTATTTAAAAACAAAGAGCTAACAAGAAAAATTACCATGAATCAGAATAAACTCTTGCACTTATAAAAAGAAAACCAGTAATAATAATCCATAGCTCAACGCTAGGTCTCCCTCAATCCGATCGAGCTCAGTAACGTAGCAATTCAGTAGGTTTGGGGTGGGTGGAGGAGGGGATTCTGGACACTGAAAGACATCGATATATGATTATTTTTAGAGGTGTTCCGGATATCCGTATCCGTATCCGTATAGGATGAAAAAAAATATCCGGATCCGCATTTTTTTAGCGGATCTTTTAACGATATTTCAGAATAAATGAAAGAAAGAAAACAAAATTATTTCGTTATTATTTATTTATTTTTTTTATAATTAAACATAACGTGTTTACTTGCGTAATAGTCGCCCTCGCATAATAGTTTCACCCCCGTTTTGAAGCAGACAAAATTTCTAAAAATATTTTTCCTCTAGAAAAGTCGCAGTCACGTATTCGACATTTATGTCTATAAAAAAATATACTATAAAAAAATATTACTAAACAGAAAAATGCCTCTTTTTGTGTCTGAGATACCTTTTGTTTTACTTTAATGTTTTATGGCCAGCACTGTTTTTAATATTTGAAGCTCTATCCAGTATTCGAACATGCTAAAAGACATTCTGAAATATACACCGCTTGATACAATTTTTTATTTTAAACACTTCATTATAATTGGGAATCGGCCGTAAAACAGTTCCTTAAAAAAAAAAAAAAAAAAAAAATACAATGACTTTTTCTTGACTTGATTTAAACTTCACCTTATTTGTTCAAAATAAATAGTAGTAATGAAATCTACAATTTTGTGGACTAAAATGGTCGCTACTAAAGTAGATCTATATTTAGCTGGATTTGCCTTTTTATTTCTTCTTTTCAATTATTACTGTGGTGAAAACAGGTGGCGGGGAAGATGTACGCTCATGTACGCTACAAGCACGCTTGATGGGGTGTACGCTATGAGCACGTACGCTACGAGCGCGGAACCAATTAGAGTACGTAACAGACGGACAAACAGACAAAGCAAAATCATAAACACCTTTAATCTTTTTTAAAAAGAAAAACGCTTGGAAAAAACGAAACTTGCGGAATAAACAAGGGATGTTTCCGACACTATACCGATGCGTTGCCGGTATCATTAACAATGATAGTAAGTAAATAACTACTCTTTTCATTCTCTCATTCGCTCCGTCGCGTCGCTCATCAACAGATAATTAAAATACAACTTGTCAAAACCGAAAAATAAAATCGCGGAAGGTTTTTGGCAAAAATAAAATAAAAATCCTCGTCGTATTCTAAAAAGGCAATTATTTATTTTAGCACGCTAACCCCCCCCCCCCCACACACACACACACACACAAAGCACCAAGGAAAAAAAAAAACACGAAAATTGAATTGGAATTAGTTTTTTCCCCTCTCTCTCTCACGGCACCGTCCATTCCACGGACATTGTTTGGTCACTTGTGATATGCCGTTTTTTTTTTGTGAAGAACGGCCGTGTGTGTGCTGTGCGGACACTATCGCACGCAAAAGGGAGAGCCCGGAGCACTTATTGTTTCTACTAGCAAGTCTGGAAACAATAGGAGGCAGTTTGTTGGGCGACAGGGAGTGAATGAGAGTGTGTGTGTGTTGTAAATACAGCAACAGTTGTCGCAGATGTAATGGAATATGTATGTACGACTCATTTGTGGATGTTACACAGAATTCATTATTAGTCGTTGGCAGCAAGGGGTGTGGGGAGGGGGGGGGGAGAAAGATAAAAGGGTGAAGTTACGCATAAACCGAGTAAATATTGAGGGGAGGGGGTTCGGAAAATAGTGCCCGTTCTATAAATAAAGAATAACCATTAGAGATTTCGTAAATATATATGTACTTAGAAGTCAAAGTCCATAGTGGAGGCAATTACAACGGGCTTAAAATTGAACGGAAAAGAGAAAAAAATTGCTTAAAAATGACGAACCGATTTTCAGATTTTTAAGTGGATTTTCAGATTTTTAAAGTAGTGCAGATGGTTTTCTATATTTTTATACACAATATATATTTCTATATTTTTATACATAATTATGAAATTTTCAAGCGGATCGTACAAAAGGTGTAGATGTTATTAGGCTTTTTCTGCTTTTTTGTAGTAATGACGGTAAAAGTTTTATCTTGGAGTGGTTGCCCGCAACTGTTAGAGAATCAGTGAGTCAGTGAGTCAGGGATCAGTGTAACTATATAGTAAGGATTTTAAATTTTACATGAAGAACTACTGGGGAAAAAAACAACACTATTCGCCTTTTATTCGACTGTCGTTTGCCGTAACAACAAAGTACACATATCAATCGTTTGCAAATAAAGCACAATTTAATATGCTGTACTTTATTTTGGCTGTGGCATGAACGACAGCTGATGTAATAAACGATAGCAGTACGATGTAGTTCCTGGAGCTCTACGTTACATAAAGCTGTTTTTACTTACAGTCACCCCGTGCTGTATAACACGTTTTTTGTACACCTTCATTGTTTTTGTGCACCATCCATCCCATTTTCCTTAACATTTTGCCTGTCAGTGTTCTCAGTTGGGAACATCGAATCAAAAATTTATTCGAACATGTAATTTTATCAATACTGACTTGAAAAAATTAGCAGATAAAGTTAAAAGATGACTTGATTTTTTTTAAAACAGAAGTTGCATTTCTATCATGAACGTGAAACTGGATAAAAAAATCATGAAAACAGTCATTTTCATAAATTTTTACCTTAATGCACCCCCCCACACACACACACTTCCAATTTAATTCATATCTTTACTGAAATTTAAACATATATCTTTTATTAATTCTTAATATTTCACTTATTATTTAAAATACCCATAAGTATATTCAATTTTGTCTCCCAACTGGCAACACAGTGTGCATGCGCACAGTCAGTCTGTGTCAAAAAAATGGTTTCTAGATCTGTGGCACGCGATGAACGTTTCTATCAGCCGCCATCTTGCTGGTAGTTAAATCGAGCGATGGCAACGGCTGCCTTTTTTTTTCAGTATTGGGCAGCCTATCCAGTTGTTGTTCCATATCAATGTATTCCCATCCTATTTTCCAGCTTTCAGTAGATGCCAGTGCTGTTAAAAATAATCCTGACACTTTTTACGGGAAATGATGTGCTATAAAGTTAAGGATTCTCGTGTAGCTATCTCACCCTCGAGTATATTTTATAGAAATCAAATTTATTCTTCGCGACCGACAGCAGTCAAAACGTCAGTGTCCTCACGGCCAGTACCCCGCGTATTAAAGGGCTAATCGTTACAGAATGTCCCACGAACATGTTCTAAAACAGCCTATATAAACAAAACCAAAAAAAATTTTTTTTTCTTTCTTTCTTCTTTTAAAGATAAACGTTAATTGTTACAACAACAGTTAATGGTTAACCGGTTGCATTAGAGAAATTATCCTTCGTGAAATTTTCAGAAAAGGAGGAGGAGCAAAGAATGGTTGTAAAATATTCAGTAGTTCGTTCTGAAACGGCAATTTGCTCCACCAGAAAAGCATTGCGGTGGTTTACCTGTAAAACTGCTTTCTCCTTCATATTACTGCGACTGCAGGAAAATTAGGTTATTCCGCAGTCAATACTATAAGAAGAACCGGAAAGTAATGAGGTTTTTGCATTACGTCAATATTTCGAGTAGCCGAAACTAACCGAAGCTAATAACTCGAAATTCGGCATCCACGTGAGGTTCGTAACGCCGGTGCTCTGCTCGTACAGAGAGGATTTTCGAAAATTCGTAACCCGAAGGAAGTTTGGGCGCAAAAACGTTCTTTTCACATATTCTTATTTTATGTCAAAGAAGAAGAAATATCCGGGAAATTCTTTACTGCAAAACGTAACCCACTTAAATGCCTAAAAGCTTACTTAAAGATATACAAATTAATATTAACAAATTAAATTTAAAACAAATATTAAGCATACTTCAAATTTTATGTGAATTTGAAACGTGAATTTTACTCTCTTCTCCCTCCCCCTACTATATTTAAATAGGCTTATTACAGATAACGCACTCTACTACAATGCAGTCTTTAAACAACATGTGCGAACGGAAAATTTTCCCCCTGAACAGCTCTCTCTGCGGTCAGAAGCCCAGACAGCTGGGGAGAAGTACGGCACTGATGAAATCATTCCGTTCGCACACTTTCATTGTGCACACAGAGCCCTTTTTTGCGGTATCGCTTCCGGATTTTCAATTGGTTTGTTACTTTCGGTTAGTTAATTAATTTTTGTTTCATTTTCTTTATTTCTATCATATTTCACTACATTATTTTTTTACAAACTAGTGTAAATGAATTAAAATGGAAACGAAAAATGTGTTTCGGAGCTAAAGCAATGGCATTTTTCAATAGTATCCTTTGAAAAAAAAATTGAAATAAAATGAATCAAGACAACATTTTTGATAAAACGTATCTTCGTGACGAGATAAGTTTTAGCAAAAGTAAGACACAGCATAGATGACTTGTTTTCTTTCATTCGCGTGCATTGTTTTCTTTTAAGTGCTGGAAAAGCAAATCTATTTTAACTTGTAAGGTACGTCGTATCTTCATATTTAATTTTCAAAATTTGTTTTGTGAGCCTCCTTTTAAATAACCCCACGAGCCGCCATTGATTCATTGTCCAGGCACAACTTGTTATTGTCATTAAAAACTTGTCAAAGATTTATATATTTGAATCTAACGCAAAAAAAAAAAATGCCATTACTGTTTGGTACACATAATACATATTTGTATCTTATTTTGAGCAGATCCTTCTACTAAAGTTTATCTCTGTGTGTTTTGTCTTTCTCTCTCTTTTTTTCCCTCTCGGGATTTAATTGTTTGAATCAGTTGAAACCAAAGCAGGAATTAATTGTTTTAAATAAAAGAATAAGGATATTACAACAAAATATACCTAATTTTGAGTTTTCCGAAAAGAATAAAGTGGCTAGTGCTAGCCAAGCAAAGATGTTAAGATTTTGACCAAGTAGATTGCAGAAGCTGTTGGGAGAAGAAAAAAGAAAAAAAAAAAAAAGAGGTAAGCAGCGAGAAGTAATCTTACGGTATTAAATCCAGTGGTAGTTCCAACACAAGAGACTGTCTGATTTTTTTTTTTTATTGGTTTGCCACTAAACAATGTCACTAAAAGTTTCCTAAAATAATCCAATGCATTAGCTAATTACATGGTAAAATTTTAATGGGTATGGCCAGCTAAGGCCAACCTCGCTTGCTTCTTGCCCTCACAACCGGTTAATGGCGCTGGTGTTTTAAATAAAAGGGTGGAAGAAAGATTCATCTGAGCAGTTTTAGCCTCACGTATTTATTTCTACTGTCGCTTTCTTAATAACACACAGGCTATGCGATGTTCTTCCAGCAAAAACCTCAGTGTTTGACGTCGGTCCTGGACTCTGATTCTCTTCTGAATTCTCCAAAATCGACGAACCCGTCGGCATTGAAATCGATCTTTAGTATGTCGTCCACCATTTCTGAAAAATAAATAAGTTTAAAATATATAGAAACAATAAATTGCCTTAAAAGGAAACAGCTGCGTCTTTACGGGAGAGATGTCGATCCGTAATGGCTGTTGTTGCGTATAAAGGCAAAGCTAGCGAACGCAAGGGCTATCTGCCTTAGGAAGGGTGAGTTTTAAGGGGTTCTGACGCGTAATCATGCTACATCTGGAGAAAACTGCTCAAGATTGTAAGATCGATGGCCGCGCGAAGGGTCCGAACCAGGGACCTTCACACTTCAGCCATCTACAATGTCTTTACCCATCGGCCATGGCGGTGCTTCAGCAATCAGTGTTAAACCAAACATTTTGTTTTGCTAGTTTGATTACTTGAACAGGTGTTCAACCCACATACAGTTGCTCGAATACCGTGAAAAAAAATAGTCCTCTGAAAAAATGTTAAAGAATATTTTTTATGTTCTTTTTAAAGAAGCGGTGTATACATTAAGGTTTTCTATATGCCCATTCTTGTGCTTTTCTTATGTATGAACGTCTGTACAGTGGTACTCAAAGATACAGGAATCTCCACATTGAGGATAACGGGAGAAAACTTGTTGAATCCAAACGGTATAGCCATACAAGTGGCACGCGCATGCGCAGAACGGTAGCAAACCGAATGATAATGCAATTTTCAATTATTTTAGGCCAATCTGTATTTAAAAAGGCATTTTTATCTAAATAATTTTCCTTGAATTTATTTATTTTCCTAAAATAATGCCATGAATGTTCCATTTTATATTGTCGGCAGCCATGGTAGTGGCATTAATAAAACAAGTTTTTGGCATCAAAAAGCACACGATTAAGAGCATTAAATGCTTCATCCAGATAGTTCTAAATCCATGGTGGTGCCTTGAAACACGAGTGCCCTAACTTACGAGTTTTCTGAAATAGGAGCTGCCATTAGGTCAAATTTTTGACTTAACCCTTTATCGCGCAGTGATCCCGCTCTGGGAACACCAAACTGTGACGTTTTGACTGTTGCCAGTCACGAAGAATAGATTCGATTTCTATAAAAATAGTTGCTAGTGGCATAGCTCCACGAGAATCCTTCACTTTTTAGCACGCCATTTCTCGTAAAGAAATTGTCACGATTCTTTTTAACAGCACTGACATCTGCTGGAAAATGGAAGAATGAGAGAACAGTTGGATAGATTGTCCAATGCTGAAAAAGGGCAGCCGTTGCCCTCGCTCGACTTAACAACCAGCAAGATGGCGGACGATCGGAACGTTCATCGCGTGCCACAGATCTAGAGACCCCTTTTTTGACGCAGCTGGCTGTGCCCGCGCACAGCCAGCTGTCGTCATTTTTAATTCATTTTTTTAAGACTTCTTAAAAAAAAAAAGGAACAGTTTTTTTCTGTAAATTTGATAGACTTTTTTTTGCAGTGTATGAAGACAAACCTACACGAGAGGTATCTGCCTAGGATGGAGAGTGCTTTGGTCAGAGGACTTTCTAAGGGGATTCTAACGCGTATTCACCTTACATCTGCAGAAAACCGCCCAAAACTCCAGACCGTCCGATCGACAGCCACCCGACGGGACGCGAATCCGGCCTTTACACTTCTGCTGTCTAACATTTTGAGTGTCGTACCCACTCGGCCATAATGGGGGTTTTGTTTATTGTTAAAAAATCACAGGTTAGAGAGTAACAAAGGGCCGAGGGAAATTGTCAATAGAGGAAAGGTTTTATTTTCAAAATTAACGTTCTGTTTTAGTGAAATGCAGGTCTCGAAAATTATATTGCCCGACATGCCCGGGTATGTAAAAATTCAAACCGGGCATGCATTTTCCCCCTTACATGCCGGACCGGGAATGTAAATGTAACCTAAAGAATAACAGGCAAAATCAACCAATATTCCACTACTTATAGAAATAATGCTCCGTGTTTCTTCCAGTGCATCTACCTGTGAGAGAGAGTATTCAGTGCAATGAATCGCATAAAATATTAATTACGATTCAGTGTGTCAGCTGAAAGGATGAATCATTTAAGGCGAATAAGTGTTGATGGTGTTAACTCAAAAAACTGATCCATCAGCAGTGATTGAACATCAACTTTTTAGTACAAAAGAACAAGACATGTGGAGGAGCATGCACTTGCCTTGAGTTAAACTAAAAGTAATTTTTTAATATGTGTGTAATATTATGTTATAACTTTAGTGTATGTTAATGTTTTTGTTAATATGCAACTAAAGATGTTTGAGCATGTACAAATTTTAATCCGGCATATTTTATTTTTTATTTTTATTAACATGATCGAAAGGGCATGTAAAAATTTTAGATTTTTCTAGCCCTGGTGGAATGAGCTTTAAAAGTCAAGGTCATTGATCTCCTCTAATTAAATTTTGTTGGATTAGTTGTATTTAAATATTATGCCTCGATTAAATTTGCAAAATTTTCACAAAATCTAAATAAGCAAATAAAAAAAATCCACATAGTTTATTTAAAATGAATGTCTAAATAATATGTTAGCTTCAGATGCTTTAAAGTGATCCACTCAAAAAAAAAAAGGGAGAAAATGTAATTTTTGGAGTTTAAATGCATTCAAATTTTTCGAAAATAAATAAAGAAATAAATAAATAAATAAATAATCTGACATTTATTGTTGCAGCCAATGCTGATCATGTTACTAAATTTCACTCTATTCTTTGAAAGCCATTTTTAAGGGATGTTAGAACAAACATTTACAAGATTTTCACAAAATCGCAACATCTAATCAAAATTTTACATACTTTGACGCCTATAGTTTAAGTGACCACCTATGTTGATACTAAACTGCATTTCTTTCTCTTCAGTGGTTTATATGTGATAGTCAAACTAATATTTACACATTTTGAATAAATTTTCGCCAAATCTCAAAATCTAATCCAAATTTTCTAAAATTTCGATGTCTATAGTTTATATTCTATGATCACCTATCACGTCACTAAATTTAGTTTCATTCGCTTGAGTCGTTATTGCATGATGCGGAAACAAAGATGCATGCATTTTTGAATAAATTTTGCAAAAACTCAGCATCTAAGATTTTTTCGAAAAAACCGAAGTGCGATATAGTATAGTTTAAATTGAGTAGCTACCTATCATGTCACCAGTTTTTATTTCATTAGCTTGAGCCGGATTGCCCGAACAAAAAATATTAAACAAACAAGTGCGAACACAGCATCTTGAAACAATTTTCGCAAAATCTGAAAATCTAATCAAAACTTTAAAAAAAATTTGACGCGCACAGCTTTTAAAGTCTAATGACCGCACCTATCATCCCGAAAAAACTTCATTTAGATTTAATTTCATAAACTAACCATACCCCCCCCCCCCACTGTAAAAACAGAAGATGGAAGTTGAATAGACAGTTACAGTGCGAAAACAGAAGATAGGAGTTGGATTTTTACCTTCCAGTGCGTCGTCAATATTCACGTGCTCATCGTGATCCGAATGTTCCAGGGTGTGCATGGCGGCAGTCCTGAGTTCGATTCCGTCCAGGCCCCCGTTGTCGTCGAAGTCGTGCATCCTACATTGAGAAAGAAAGACATCAGAAGCACATCCGACGCATGCGTTTGTGGAAACACTTTCCAACCCGATCTTGCAGCTGGATTCTCCGCTCGTCGTTAATTTTTCGCAGTCGTTAACTTTACCCCGCCTTGAGGTGGAGTTTTAAGGAGGAGCGTCAAGGGGTTCATGCGATTGGCTAAAAGACCTCCCGTTTTCCTCCGGAGTTGTTAGCGCAGTCGGTAACCAAACAACTGGTTCTGCCCAGTTGACAGCTAACAACCGACGATTTCGTGAACCACCGGGGCAGAATTCCACCCTTGGAGCATTTAATATGTCTGATTTCGTCATTGTTTCTCCCGGCGTGCTGGGTCTTCGAATGCTTCCCTCAAAATAGAACCTTGCTCGAAAGTAATATTTGTTGCAGAAAGAAGAATCTTCAGCACTGCTTTTTTTTTTTTCAATGATGAGAGTGCATAGATTATGCCTGAGTTCACTGTCCTCATCATTACCCCGCCTCTGAGCCTGCTCACCTATTTGGTTCGAAGCTTATTTTAGTGCCCAATTAGTCCTTTATTTATTTATTACCGACTTCAAGAAAGAAGGAGGCGTCTAACTATGTTCAACGCGTGAATACATATACAGGCTGTCCCAGAAACACTCACCTTGGCTTGTATTCCTTAAAAATATCCATCGACACACATATACAATAAATTACGTAGGAAAAGGTACAGAATTTTATGGTATAGAATAAAATTTTCCGGAGATTAAATCTAGATGAATACAGATTTAAAATTTCTATGAGTCCCCCGTATGAAAAAATATTCCAATTGGTAAAATGTGGCCGTACATTATTTAGGTGATGTACAAAAGTTGTAGCCTTCATAAAAAAGCTCAGAGATACGCTTGAAAAAATTAGTAAAGGTCTATATAGTACCAAATAGCGAAAAGTATTACGTATATATACAATAATTGTTTTCCTTCGTAATTTGTTACAGCCCCTGTAAAGCAATCTTTCGATGTGATCTTTTTCGCTTCGAAAGCCAATGAAAAGTGTTTCAAGTTTTGTTGAATTCAACAAAATTTTATTGACTCAACAAAAATTTGGTTGGCTCTATTTCAACCGAATAATTTTGTTGGTTCAGCAAAACTTTTGTTAAAAGAAGTTTGTGGGTTAAAAGAAGATATTTCGTTGAATTAACAAAAGTTTTGATGATTCAGCAAAAATATTTCTTTGAAATAGAGCCAACCAAATTTTGTTCAACCAACAAAACATTTTTTTCAGAGCACTTAAAAAAAAAATTTACCTTGCACGCATTTTATGCTATTTTAATGTTATCTAGTTTTAAAAAATCACATGAAAGAACTCCAGTTATTTTTTTTTCCCTGTCTAATCCTAAATAATACAAGGGTCATTTTATTGATGCATTTGCCTCAAATTCTTAGTGTAGTTGCCTATGGATCGAGTTTGCGAGTTTGGGTTATTTGGCGCAGAAGCCACGTTGACACGTCGTTAACTTGGCACCAGAACGGCTTACCAGGAATAGAACCCCTCACATTCTTTGTTTGTCGTCAGGTATTTTACTGTCTACTTTCTCTTGATTGCCGAAAATCGGCATGTTAAAAATATGTAATTTTAATGATGGTGATTTTAAAATAAAGGTGGCATTTAAAAATTACGAACAAAGAGCTGTAATAGATACAAATACTTATAAAAAAAATTAAACTTATCAAGGAAAGCGACTTTTCTATCTACAGTAGAACAAACTTTTCTAATATGTTAACTTAATTCGGTTATAAGATCGACAAACTAAATTTTGAACATTATTTGCCGGTTCAAAAAATTTAAGTATTTACGATGTGGGTAAGAGAGATAAGATGACATATGGAACATAACTTGAACTCTGATTTTTTTTCGTTTTCCTTTTTTCTAAAATCTGTCTGTGCAGTGTGGGTTAAAATTCCGTTTCGCAAATGAAGTCTTTCCTTTGCACCGGTGCAAAGGATATTCGTTGGCTGGCCATGTCGTCGGGTACAATAAACGAACGCACCGAAAACGTTTTACTTTCTGGTTGAATTTCGGCCTATCCGTATCACACTCGCATAATAAACAGTCAGAGAGCCTCCAATTTCTAACTCTTACACGCACATACACACACAGCCCCCCCCCTCTCTCCCCTCGACATTAATAATTCAATGAACACAGAAAAAAAAAGCAAGCGAATTTACAAAAGCAATTTTCTAGATGGAAAATCGATGCGCCATTTTTTTTTCTTAAAAAAATAAAATAAAAGTAGAGGCGTATAGTGGACGAACAGATGTTTGGAAGAAAATGGAGTTAAAACATTTTTAGAAAGAAGTGGGGAGAAGGGGGGGTGGTTGAAGAGAAAACGAAATACTGTGGTCACTATATATGGGAAAAAGAATGCCTTTTACTCCGCTCCTCCCCCCTTCCTTTCCAGCAGCCCGTGTATTGTAGGAAATCACATTAGCGTAACATGTTGGTCTGCTTAAATGATACGTTTGTGCTTGTTAGGCCGGTAATGACATCTATTTCTCGGAATCTACGAATAGTTATTTGCAAAAGTTTGTTTCCTTTCTCATGCATTATAAGTATACATGAGAAGTTTAATGTTACATAATAATGCGATTGTTATTGATAACAACAGGCGATTGTTAACAGTAGCCGACTAATATTAGTAATTATCAATATAGAGTTTGTTCAGTGTTGTAAATTAACCCTTTGAGGCGCAACCCTTTCCCAATGCTGAAAAAAGGGCAGCCGTTGCCATCGCTCGACTTAACTACCAGCAAGATGGCGTCGTCAAAAAAAGGGTCTCTAGATCTGTGACACGCGATGAACGTTTCGATCGTCCGCCATCTTGCTGGTAGTTAAGTCGAGCGATGGCAAAGGCTGCCCTTTTTTTCAGCATTGGGCCATCTATCTGGCTGTTCTCGCATTCTTCCATTGTTCAGCTGATGTCGGTGCTGTTAAAAATAATCGTGACAATTTTTTTTATCGGAAATGACGTGCTAAAAAGTAAAGGATTCTCGTGGAGCTCTGTCACCCGCAACTATTTTTATAGAAATCAAATCTATTCTTCGTGACTTGCAACAGTCAAAACGTCAGAGTTTGGTGCTCCCAGAGCGGGAACACTGCGCGTTAAAGGGCTAAGCAGGAACTTCAACTGCAATGCAATTTTTTGGGGTGCCCTCCTATACAGGGTGTCCCCAAAAGGTAGTAGGTAACACGCTTTAGTTCCTTATCTGCTAGAAATAAGTGGCCAATGTAAATTGAAAAAAAATGTTCAGAATAAGTTAGAAAAAAAGACTTCGCTAAGGCAAAGATTCCTCTCGTTAGTTTTCAAAAAGTGACACTTTTTGAACTTCGAATACGATCCTGGTACGAAAAAAATTTCGAATTAGTAAAATGTGTCCCATACATTAATAAGGTGATGTGCAAATTTTTATTCTTTCATCATAAAACATCTCAGAGATATGATTAAAAAAAAAGATGACCTGGGAGTGTACATCATTCTGAATGTAAACGTTGCGACACACGGAAAGCGATCATCCGACGTGATTTTTTCTCTTCGGGAGACGTAGAAAAATGGTTTAAGTCATCATATATTTCTCTTCATACTTCTTTTTAGGATACAATTCTTAAGTTTTGCACAGTGTAGGGGGCACATTTTACTAACTGGATTTTTTTTTTCATTTGTATGGGGGCTGTATACAAATTTAAAAAGTGTCACTTTTTGAAAATAAACGAGAGGAATTTTTCTTAATGTAACGTAGTCTTTTTATTTTGAACATGTTTTCAATTTACATTGCCCTCTTATCTCTAATAGATAACGAATTAAAGCGTGTTACCACATTTTTATCCTATATAATCGGTTGTTATTGGTCCTTTTCTAGTCTGAAACCATCCTCAGCGGCCTCACCATGGCACAGTGGTTATGTCTCTGGAAATGGTAGCGGGGCGATGTGTGAAGGTACCGGGTTCGGGTACCATCTCGCGTCCGTCGACTTAACCGTTCGGAGTTTTCCGTGGTTTTCTCCGAAACGTAGCGTAGATACAGGTTAGGACCCCTTAGAAAGACAACCACGGAGGGCTCCCCTACTTTGTGCCCTCCGTTGGGGGTCTTTCTAAGGGATCCTAACCCGTATTCACGCTAAGTTTCGGAGAAAACCACGGAAAACTCCGGACGCGCGATGGGAGCTACTTAATTTTTTCCATTTACATTTGTCAACAATCCAGTGTTGTTATTGTGAACACGTATAGCGGATTTGTGTGCTTGGCTTGAAACCCGCTTATAAATCCTCGTCAGAAAGACAACAAAAGAGGGGGGTGCCCTTCGTGGGGTCTTCCTAAAGGGTCCTAACCCGTAGTTACGTAAAGTTTCGGAGAGAACCACGGAAAACTCCGAACAGTTAGGTCGACGGACGCGCAATGGGACCCGAACCCGGGACCTTCAGACTTCACCCGTCTACCATTTCCAGTTACATAACCACTGTGCCATCGTAAAGCAACAATCCAATGTCAAAGTGACAGATTTTCTTTTAGATTGGTACGGGACTATTCGCTACCCCGATTTTTGTCACCTTTTCGGCCATTCGGAAAGACATTTTTTACCAAGAGTGCGCTCGGAAAGATTATAATCTGTTCTATTCTTATGGATATGTTTTCACTACTGAAGTGTTTCAGAAACCCTTACAATCATATTTCTAAAGTCGATTCAAACAGTCAAAAGTTTCCTTTTGATTTTTATTCCGATGTACTTGCGCTCGCGCGAACAAAACGAAAATTTTAATTTCTTCACAATTTTTTTAAAAAGAACCTTGTAAATGAGCGTCTCCCCTGAGAATAAAAAGTGGGGGGACGTATGTTCTGAAGTGAAAAAGTAGGGGGACGGCGTCCCCCCGCGTCCCCCTTCGACTACACCACTGTAGAAAACCCCATCTATGCGCGAACATTTTCAGTAAAGGAATGATAATGTAAAAAAATCGAATTAAATTAAGTTTTTCAAAAATAAAAGAATCACAGGATTAAGGATTAACATTATGAGTCACCATTTCTGTTTTACGAGACAAATAAAGTTGTAACAGCCCAACGGTGTTTTAAACGGTCGCCCACACTTGAAGAAGGTTCAAGTAATCGTATTTCAGTTTTATCATAGTTGCCACATCCTTGCAGGCACCCCTTTAAAACGCGCAGTGTTCCCGCTCTGGGCACACCAAACTCTGATGTTTTGACTGTTGCCAGTCACGAAGAATAGATTGGATTTCTATAAAAATAGTTGCGGGTGACATAGCTCCACGAGAATCCTTTACTTTTTAGCACCCCATTTCCCGTAAAAAAATGGTCACGATTCTTTTTAACAGCACTGACATCTGCTGAAAAATGGAAGATTGCGAGAACCGCTGAATAGATTGCCCAATGCTGAAAAAAGGGCAGAGCACAGCCAGCTGCGTCTAACAAGGGTCTCTAGATCTGTGGCGCGCGATGAACGTTTCGATCGTCCGCCATCTTGCTGGTAGTTAAGTCGAGCGATGGCAACGGCTGCCCTTTTTTCAGCATTGGGATAGGGTTGCGCCTCAAAGGGTTAAATTGATCAATTAATCACCTGCCATCATCCTTATCATGTCTGAGTCAAAAATCATACTTTTTAATTGAACAACTTAAACACTAAGCGATCGCTTCATCTAACTTTGGTCCTTTTCTCCTTGAAAAAACCCAGCGATGATTTACATGGGGGGGGGGGGGGAGACTACAAAACTCCTTGAACATTGAGGTATTGTTTAACATACAGGACGAGGAAGGATAACGGTAATGTTGTTGTGTTGTGTGTGATTATGACAACGCTACACTAGGGCGATCTGCCAGGGGGGATGCCTTGTCAGGAGGACTTTCTAAGGGGTTCTAACGCGCATTCACGTTACAGCTGGAGAAAACCTACCAAAACACCAGACCGTTAGATCGACAGCCGTGCGATGGGACCCGAACCCGGGACCTTCACACTTCGGCCATTTACCCTTTTCAGTGGCATAACCACTGTGCCATGGTTAGGCTAATGGTAATGGAACTAGACGAGAGAAAATAGTTCCTCTAGCAAAAACTTTTTCTGCTTCATAAGTTCACAAGAAAGAAAAAAAAATCGCCTGAATTTATTTATTAGAACGTGATTTTGAAAACAAGATACTATTTAATTAACATATTTATTTTTAGCTCACTTTTTTTCAAATAAAAAAATGGCAGTCTGAGGCAGTTCAAAAAAAAAAAAAAAGAAGAAAAAGAAAAAGAAAAAAAAATGGCACCAAATAAAAACTCCTTAAGAATACATGACTGAATTGTTAAATTACTCTAAACACGCAAAAATGGCTAATGAAAGTATTATCATGCACGTATCATGCAAGTATATATATGCACTACGTTCCATTTTCAATTCAGCATAACTCATTCTCTTTATTTTATCCTGATTTTCTAGTTAGATGGAAAATAAAACCTTTATCACTGAGAAAATTTACTTACGGGTGGGGGTTTGGGTACAAATAAAAGCGTCATTTTTTAAAAATTAAAGAGGGATTTTTTTTCTACCTTAGTTAAAATATAGTAACTTACCTTGGTACCTTAGTAAAAAATTAAAGCGTATTCCCATCTTTTTTAGACACTTTGTATGTTTAAATAAAGGGTTAAAAAGTAGGAAATTAAATGCTGACCTGACCAAATAGAAGAGCATTTCGACTTCGCTGAATGCACCCGCATCTCTAAGTTCTATGACGGATTTTAAATCTTCTTTCAAATGTCTGTAAAGAAAATAGAAGAAAGAATCATAAATAAAATGACTTGACTTAACTGTAATATATTTATATTAATTATACTACGCTATACTACATATTACATTTTTATTAACTATATATATAAATAAATTCAACTTGTCTTCTCCAGAAACATTTGTGCACTAACTTAGCCACCTCCCTCTGTACCAGCGTTTCCCAACCGGTGGGGTGCGCATTCCAAGGGGGGCGTAGAGTGCTTGCAAGGAAGGGGGGGCGATAAAACAGGCAAAGAGCAAGTGATAAAATACTGCAAAATATATCTATTTCAGCTTAAAATGTTCATTGAATTTTTACCGATTTCATTTTTTTTGTAGAAAAAGGGATGCATTCTTCATTGTTGAAGAATAAAAAACTGAATGTATGCCGAGGGATGTGAGGGGGGGGGGTAAAATCGTGAACAGAAATGTTAATAATGTCTTATGGTGTACTGGCTTAAGAAACATTCTATCACGCGTTGGATCCGGGTTCGAATCCCGGCTTGGGCCAGGTCCCTTTTTAAATTCCCCCGCGCCCTAGGCACTTCAAAATGTTACCCCACCCCCACTATTTCCAGAAACCCCCCATCCTGCCAGTTTGGATTCGGGAGGGATTTTCCCTTAACTCTCTCTCTTTCTTTGGGTGTAGGTGTTATTTCGCCGCGTAAATAGGGGAAAGCAGTGACCCCTTGCTGGTTAGCTATTTCCTGCGTTCCAAATAAACCAGGCGAAAAGGGAGACCGCCATTTTCACCCACACACGAAACGGACTTAAAGAAAATATTCTTCCTCTCTTTCCCCGCTTGTTGCTGTGCTTTCAACTGAAATAGAAAATTTGTCATGCAGGGGCTTTCATAAGCTGTTTATTTATTTTATTATTAGATAGGCCACTTTTCAGTGTTTTGTAACTTCAATTTTTGAAACTTAAGAAAAATTTATTTGGCGTAAACCATAATTAATATGCTCAGTATGTATCGAAACATAATTTGTGTTTCAGAGCCGTACACCGGACATGAACGGGAGAGCTGTACGTGTTTTTAAAGTGTCAAATTCCATGTAGAATTTTTCAATGGAAAATTTCTTTATATATCGCTCTAGAGAAGGTAAACGTCCCTAAATAATTGTTTAACGAAATTTCTCAAAATTATGTCATTCAGATATCATAGCCCATATAGGAAATATCTATTTCTTTCAAGGGATAAGCTTTGTATTATAGGTTAGGTGAATATTTTTTTAATCGTTAAATTTTAGCAAAACAGGTTTAAACTAAATAATGGTTGGGAAAACTTATACATGAAATATGCGTTTAAATTCGTGTTTTGGGGTGTGATCTTCATACATACAACTGAATCTCGATATCTCGACTTCGTTTATCTCGATTTTTGATAATCTCCAAGTTTTTTTACAGCCCCATATTGATCTAATGTATAATTTAAGAGAATTTTTTTCTCCTATCTCGAAGATACTAATCTATCATTCCGCTTATCTCGATATTTACAGTTACATAGAAATTTGCAAGCCCTGTTAACTTGCCGGAAGATGTCTTTAATGCTTTGCATAAAAATAATGATAAGTATAACATGAAATCGAAACTAAAAAATGTAATTGTGAAAAATTATCTAGTATCCTAATCTTTCTTATAAATAAAAATGAAATTCTGTTTGTTTGTTTGTTTGTTTGTTTGTGGATTTGATTCGTATACAAATCTAGTAAAATGGACCTATCGGCCTGAAATTTAGTACAGATATGTAAAATAATATAGAATAACTCATAGTCCACTTTAAAACTTTGAAAGTCCACCCGTTCCCGAAATTTAAGAGATTTTTTATGCTCTTCACGCAAAAATCTTTCCGTAATTGTAACCCCTGTAGTGAAAAAAGTGTGAAATAGGGATCGTGGTTGCCATGTGTGGCGATTTTGCCGAATAAAATGTCGTTCGTATACAAATCCACAAAAATGAACCTATCGGCCTGAAATTTAGCACAGATATGTAAAATAATATAGAATAAATCGTAGTCCACTTTAAAACTTTGCAAGTCCACCCGTTCCCGGAATTTAAGAGATTTTTTATGCTATTCATGCAAAAAGCTTTCCGTAGTTGTAACCCTTGTAGTGAAAAAAGTGTGAAATAAGGATCATGGTTGCCATGTGTGGCGATTTTGCCGAATAAAATGTTTTAAATTCTCAAAGTAAAAATAAAAGAATAATAATGATTTTTTTTTTTGTTAGTTTATATTCGTAAGGTTATTTTTTTTAAATTATAATATCGTGTGCATGGGAAATCAGAGCAGGAATGTAATGCTTTACACGCAAAAAAATAAGAATTGAAGATTTCCGAGGCTAATAGGTAAATTATTTTAGTTTGGCGAAAAAATAAAATGGCTCAAATGCCGATTTTGTGAAAGTGAGTTCTAGCGGTTTGCACAGATCCTAAATAAAATTGGTCAATTAATGCTTTGATTCTGTGTATTATCTATTTAATTCTTCTGGGGCCGAACACAGCAATACATTTTGGAGGGGTACCAAACTGTGAAAAAGGCCGAATTGTTCACAAAAAGACTTCACATTATCATTTTGTTAACAAAATTTTAAATTTCGGAGGAGGGGGGGGGGACCCCCTGGTCCACCTTGGTACCGTTTTGATTCTTCTAACATTATTACTAACGATCAAATTACCCACTTATCATCAGAAAAGTAGAAACATTTTGCTTCATAGAGTTTGATTTAATGGGGCAGGGGCATAGCCAAGGGGAGGGGGGTTAGGGGGGTCATAACGCCCCCATGAGAAATTTTTGACATACAAAATGTATATTCTTCACTACATTATCACACACACGTATATATATATATATATATATATATATATATATATATGAGTTGTAGTAGTCGTAACCCCCCCCATGAAAAATTTCTGGCTACGGCCCTCATTCAGGGGTATATTTTTACCGTGTGTTAAACACGGTAAAAACATGCCCCTGAATAAGATATTATGTGCGATTTCCGATATCTCGAATTTCTGTTATATCGAATATTTTTTGCCGGTCCAGCCGACTTCGAGATATTGAGAGTCGACATATTGAGAGTATATATGTGTGCGTGCGCGTGTGTGTCTCTTATTGTTTCCATTTTTATTCCTTTTTTTAAATTGTACTATATATATATATATATATATATATATATATTATACCTAATGTAAATTAATTCCTAAATTATTTTACTTATAAACGAAGAAAATAAAGGCAGCTTTTTCGTAAATGAAAAATTCTACATGGAATTTGACACTTTAAAAACACGTACAGCTCTCCCGTCCATGACCGGTGTACGCCTCTGAAACGCAAATTATGTTTCGATACATATTGTGCATATTAATTATGGTTCACGCCAAATAAATTTTTCTTAAGTTTCAAAAATTGAAGTTACAAAACACTGAAAAGTGGCCTATCTAATAATAAAATAAATAAATAGCTTATGAAAGCCCCTGCATGACAAATTTTCTATTTCACTTGAAAGCACAGCAACAAGCGGGGAAAGGGAGGAAGAATATTTTCCCTAAGTCCGTTTCGTGTGTGGGTGAAAATGGCGGTCTCCCTTTTCGCCTGGTTTATTTGGAACGCAGGAAATAGCTAACCAGCAAGGGGTCACTGCTTTCCCCTATTTACGCGGCGAAATAACACCTAAACCTTCTAAAGTACATGCTCTTCGGGGAGTCTTTCCATTATCTACCACCTATGGACCCACCATATCCCGGAGTGGTAACCGGCAGTCATAAAGAAAGAATACTAATTCGTTGTAATTTCTATTTTTTCTCTTTTTACGCTCCCAAATATTTTGCGCCCTAGGCAAGTGCCTTGCATGCCTAAGCGGAAAAGCGGCCCCTGGCTTGGGCATGGATTTTAACTTGCCCGCCACTACATAGGGGAGCCGCCCACTTCGTACCCCTCCATAATAAAATAGCCACAATACCTTCGGGCAGTTGTAGTGGACAATGCCTAATGCTTAAGTGGGAAAGAAAAATAATAACATTGTGATTCCCTGACTGTCTCATTCAGATTAGACTTCATTGTTAAATGCAAGACGTAGAAAATTGACACTCAAATTTAATAAAAATTCTTCTTCGATAAAATGTAGATTTCTTCATTCAATTCTTTTCATCATTGAAGTATTGAGTGGTAACAATAAAATTAATAAATTATAGCTGTAAATTAATGTATTTTAATTGTCTTTCTTATCATAACATTCTGATAATAATTTAGGATCAGTCTCGAACGGAAAAGAAGCCTCAAACATTAAAATGTTCAATTTTAATTTAGTAATAAAATATCCGTCTAAAATCTGCTGTAAAAGATAAACACGGATACATGTCTCTTTTAGTCGTTTAAACGGGTATGGATATCGATATCTGCATTAATCTGTGCTCCAGCATATCTTTTGTTATTTAAATACTTATACTTTTTTTAATCCACTTATTATATATATATATATATATTCGAATTGTGCCTGTTAATTTCACGCGTTGAAATGCCTTTAGTTGCCATTTTCCGAGAAATGGATCATCATGTAACTTTTATCAACTCACAGTTGGTCCCCTAAAGTACAGATATTTTTCTCCTGAAAACGGACGCCAACATACCAGGTAAAGTGGTGTAAATCATCATTTTCAACATTAAATATCTCGATAGCTATTTCACTTATAGACATGGGATTTTTTAAATTAATTTACTTAGACACAGAGCAACAATTTTCCAAATATAAGTGATAGAAAAGGGAGGATTGTACAAAAACTAAATTTTGTATTTTAATATGTATATAGCCCTTAATAATAAAATTTGCATATCTGAAAGCTTACTCGTTATTTTACAAACATCTATAATTCATAGTATATTTCGATCACTTACGGTTTAAAAGATATCGGTTCAACACCTATCTTTTGAATCACCCGGTATAGCTTTGTTGTGGTTATTCCCGAAACCTCGCCAAATCGTAAACTTGGCGAAAGTAGTAACCTTATGAAACAGTCAAAGAGTTTGGCTTTTTGTTGTTGTTGTTGTTGTTGTTGTTATAATGAGGCGAGAGAACTGCTTAACTCAAGACTTCAAAAGTACCTTTTCTTTATCGCTGTAATTTTGATGCTTAGCTTTCCCCGTGTAACACTATCTCAATTTCACTTCACCTCAATTCTTTTAAATTCGCCAAATCATTTGACAAAAGCTTTTCATGAGCAGTCATCGAAATTACTTGAAAAAGAAGGAGGGGGGGGGGGTTAGTGATTGAGTGAGTCTCCCATCATTCATGATTGAAAAGTACAGATCATACTAGCTACTTCTTTGGTTAAACATTCATGCTACAGTGCACTTGCCTATTAGCGCAGTGGAACCCGAAACTGTTCATCACGCGAAAACCTCGTTTGTATTTCACGACAGCGAAAAGCTATCTATCGGTTTCATTTTTTTTTTAATGTTATCTCAAGTAGAAAAATAATGTCTTTTCTTTCTACCAAAACCTCCGAAATGAGGAACGACTGAATATTCCATGTACAGGAAGAGAACATTGCAATTGCTAGGTATCTGTTAGTTTCGATTTTAAAATTTAAAAAAAAAATCGTGCGTGTTGCGTGCATTATGGAACACTTTCCAACTGAATACCAACAATTAATACCAACTGAAAGTTTCGCATATTGTGTTAAAGACAACCCCACGCGAGGGGTATCTGCTGAAGGTTGTGCTTTGGGCGGATGCCTTTTTAAGAGGTTCTAACCAGAGAGTAGTAAAATATACTAGAGAGCGCATCGCCATCTAAAACTGGTTGGAAACGTGAAGAAAGGATGAACCATGTGGCACGGAAATGAAGAGAGAGGCTAGACTTGGGGTATATCGCTCTATTTGGTGAGTGGTGAGTGTAAACTACGAAACAAATCTACTGTCAACACACGTATATTACAAACGCTCTTGGCGCAAAAAAATTATCGCCATGGGGTAGTGGATGTAGATAAATTGAAAAATCCTTCATTTATAAAAAAAAAAATGCGTTTTAAAAACATGGAAAAAAAAGCACACTTACCCGTGAAAGGTTATTTCAGAACCTTTTACAAATCATGATTTGCATCAACATGCAGAGCAGCTCTGTACTATTTTTGATTAACAATATAACGAGATGAAAACAGAAATGAGAGCGCTGGCCGCAAATGCTCCGTAGAAGATTATAATAGACCAGCAACCCAAAGGAGATCCGTATGCAAAAATTGAGAACATCATTCTGCCTTCGGATACATGTTCTAGTGGTCGTGGATTTTATTATTAGTGATGTTGCCAGAATGTACTGTTGTGCAAAAATTACCCCCCCCCCCAAAAAAAGTACATATGTATAAGGAGGGGGGGGGGGTAATTTTAAAAATCTGGCAAACTTTGTAATTCTAAATGTCATAACATCTAATATGCTTACACAAGTAAACTTAAAATGTTTAGTAATTTGTAGCCATAGCATTTAACGTTATTTGAAAAAAAAATGTTTTTTTTTTTTTTTCCTCTCTGGAATATGGGTTTAGTTTGTTTTTTATATGCAACTTCAGTTTGTTTTTTTATGTGCAACTGTTTTGTACGAGTTTATGTAAATTGTATGTGTTTCATTTCACAATACCTCTCAGTCCGTTATTCAAATTTCGTTCAGCCTAAATAAATGCATGTGACTTAAAATAGCCATTTATTGACTTTTTAATTGTAAAATATAAAATATTGTAATTCGTTGTCTCTTACGCCATAGTGTCCAAGGAAAAAATATCCGTCTGAGTAGTAACTACACACACAAAAAAAAAAAAAACCTGAACTCTATTCTACTGGCCCAGTCCAGTCAGGATATTTATCACATTTTCCATTACGAGTTGGGAATTATGCAAACAGACCGGTTAATTTGATAAATTTTCAAAAATTTATCATATTTTCCAAATTTAGTGGTGATTATGCATAATTACAGGTTATTATACACTCACTTGCAAAAGTTAAGCACGGAGACGAAAATGCTAATTTCCGGAAACCAATCGGAATTGAAGAGGATGCAATTCTCTGCAGAGGTAAATGGAAGTATGCAAATATGTTAGGTAACAGCCAATCGCGCATTCATGTCAAGAAATATGCAAAAAATGCAGTCTTATAAGATGCCAGCTTTATGAAGGGTTACAGAAGTTTATTGTAAGTGCTGATAGAAGGTGCTTAAAACTTTCGTACAGTTTGTTTTCAAGACATACGTGTTTCTATGACTTCCCGAAGACGAATGGAAGATTCTGAGCGCTGGCATGCTGTGGGGCGCATTGAGGCAGGACAGTCGATCACAGATCTTGCTCTTTTCCTCGGCGTTCATCATTCTGTAATTTCACGTTTATGGAAATAATTCCGAACCAAACAGACAGTTGTCCGAAGGTCGGTAACCGGTCGCCCAAGGGTTACAACCCCCGCGGAAGATCGATATATTGCTATTTTAGCCAAGCGGAATCGCAGAGCGACCTCCACACGTGTGACATCTGTGGTTACAGCGTCCATTGGTAAGGCGATATCTGCAGCTACTGTGCGCCGAAGATTACATATGAGTGGACTGTACGCCAGGGTACCTCGAGTTTGTGTTTTTCTATCCGTCCAATCAAGAGCGGTGCGATTAAAGTGGTGCCGGGAACATGTCAATTGGACTGTGTCTGACTGGGGCAATGCCATGTTTACTGATGAGTCAAGATTTGCTCTGTAGCCAGATGACAAGCGTATAAGGATATGGCGTGAACAAGGAACACGCAATCAGCCCCAAAACATCACCGAACAGCACGCATTCTGAGGCGAAGCATTATATGGTGTGGGCATGAATTTCATTAGGATACCCCCATAGAGCTGACATCGTCGATGACTGCCTGGAGAGTGAAGGGATTGCGCGTATGGCGTGGCCAGCATTTTCGCCCGACCTTAATCCCATTGAACATTTTTGGGATGCTCTCAGTCGTGCTGTATCTTCACGTTTCCCATCTCCAGGCACTCTTATTGAGCTGGAAACTGCTCTACAAGAAGAATGGCGATTAATAATTCTGCGGTGGCTGACCACCTAATTGAAAGCATGGTTACAAGGTGTAAACTTTGTATACAGATGAGGGGGGGATCACATACTCTATTAATATCTTTTTTTTTCATTTTATGCTGTTTATTTTCATTTTATACATAATTCTGTTTAAGTCTCCAGTATGTCATTATCTGATAACTTACAAAAATTTAATATTGTTTTCATTTCTGTATATAATTATTCATTTTCTTTTATGCATAAATATACTATATGCTACTTTCCTGCCGAATTTTGTGTCAATCAAAGCAGTATTTGTTGATTTTTTTTGCATTTTACATCTTCGTGCTTAACTTTTGGAAGTGAGTGTACATAATCATAGGATTTATACCACATTTAGCGTAACATATATAGATTTTAGAAATGAAGTGAAAACATTGTGCAAAAATTAAGCAAGCCAATAAATTTTAGTGCGTGTATCCATTGACATGACGTGATGTATCTCACTGTGGCATAAATGCATGTTTATTCTAATGTCACATTTTGATGTATTGTATACCACTATCTTACGATATACTTCAAATGTATGCAGAAAGAAAGAAAAAACATTGCTGTAGCGATAAATTTAATTTCAGTAGTATTTTGCCTTTCGTGTAACGCAGCTGGCTACATTTAAGTGAAATTTTAGCAACGAAATTTCGGCTACGCTACATTCAGCGTTCTTCGTTTCGAAAAAAAAAGCGTGTGACTTTGGTACGTAAATATAAAAAATAAAATACTATGTCATGCATTTCAAATTTTTTTAAAACGTTTTTCTAAGCTGTACTGTTGCAGTGAGTGATAAACAAGGGGCAGTTACCCTGCAAGTTAACATTTTTTGCTGTAAGATTCAAAATCTTTCGGGACCTGGGAGGTACATGGTGGAGTCGATCAATAGCAATAACACATACGTGATACATAAAAAATACTGACCTATTCTTTTATACCTTAAATATTGATCAATATATCCTACTACATAGTTACGGTGAACACTGACTCTCAAAAAAATTCCAGTTTAACCACTCCAAGATAAAACTTTTACCTCAGGTTTTGACTTCTACTTATACAATAAATTACAAAGTTACGTAAAATAAAGGTACATAATTTTATGGATTCTATTGCAATTTTAATCAAATCCGTATAAATATTTAAATTTTGTAATTATTTAAATTTAATCTCTTGAAATTTTTTATCGATACCATAAAATTCTGTACTTTTTTTTAACGTACTTTTATAATTTATAGTATATTTTTTACGATTGATATTTAATTGATAAAAGCATAGATGCGATTTTTGGGACACTCAGTATATAAATTTATTGCAGTCAATGTTTATTTACCGAAGTTAGACAGACAGATCATTAAGGCAAGAAAACTTTTGTTACTTTTTCATAGGTTTCCATAGGTTAGAGAAGGTGAGTAATCCAACGTTATTTGCAGTTAAATATCGGATTGTGCTAGAACTTTTTGTACTAAGAATCTTCCAGTTCAAATTAACGAGCGTCTGCTGCAAATGGAAGATTCCTTTTGTCTACATTTTTATCATAATTTGGAGGAGAGAGGGTTAAGATCGTCTGCTTCCAAGCTAAAAACGATAGACTGCGTCTGTAAAGTTCCCGAAATCGCTGCATAAATCCATTATGATTATTCAGAATGCGCACAAACGTCTAATAAATTAAATTTCAGCAGTTAAATAAATCTTACAGAGTGTGCGTTTGTCTATTAATCCCGAAATCCAAAACATTAGCTTCCCTTTCAAGGATTTTTTGCAACTTGCAAACTTTGGAATATGAAAGTCCCCAGGCACCGTGATTCCCGAGTGAAACTTCTGAACACTGACTGATGAAAATTCAGCGTGAGTCTATTTTCAAAGTGAGGTTGAGTTGTTTTTCAAAGAGAAATTTCGAATTTTAATTCTGCTCGACATTTTGCAAAAAGAACTAACTCCTCGTTACGAATCTTCAACTGAAGGGGTATTCGAAATATGATACTACCAGAAATGATCTTGACAGGTATTTGCCGAGGACAAGGACAGGACCTGACAGGCATTTGTCAACATGAGTAAGCACAAAACACCTGTAAATAACTTACGCCTTTTATAAATAGATCTAAAAAATAAAACTGATTTTTAATATTTTTTTCTATTGCGTGTACATAAATTTGTTCGGAGAATTTCAGATCTTTGATTTCATTTCTACTCGTCTTTCATTCATCTTGATTATTTATTGTTTTGCTAATATTTTAAATCGAGTGATAAAAATCTGTCTATTCAAAAAACCACGTTGACAAAAGTATGATCTGTTCACAGCCATGCACATCATCATATATATTATTTCTCAAAGGTGTTTTTTTCTGGCGCGTCTAGATCTCATTAAATACTTGACCAAAAAATTTTTTTAAAAATACCCAGTTAAAGCTTATAATGTCTACTTTTGACGAAAAATATGCAAAAATTCGGAAAAAATCTTTGTGTTAATAATTTTTTTATTTAAATCATATATATTATTTCTCAAAGGCGTTTTTTTTTCTGGCACGGAAATATCTTATTAAATACGTGACCAAAAAAATATAAAAAATACCCAGTTAAAGCTTATAATGTCTACTTTTGACGAAAATAGCGCCACCTGTTGGTGACGCGTTTTTTATTCTCTATGAAATGCAAAAATGCACAGAAGATGGCGTTTGAATAGCCCTAATACTACCCATATATTCAACTTTAAATGTAAGAGGCGCCATCTTCGATATAGAGATCAGTGGTTCAAACTGTAAATATATATACCAATATATATATTTATATATTGATATACAGTAGATTAAGTAGATTTTCTGTATGCTTATAATTATTAACTGCCAATATTGTTTTTAAAGAGGTTTTATAAAATAAAACAGTTAAAATAAATTTATTTCTGTTAAAATAAATGTCTACTTTTTGAATGATTTCCAATCAAACATCTAACTGATAGGGATGTAACGAATATTCGGCTACTATTCGGTATTCGGCCTATTCGGCTGTTTTGCCGAATATTCGGTAGACCGAATATTAAGTTGGCCGAATAGTTGCGTCCGAATTTTGCTACATATTCAGCTGAATAATTTCAGAACGAAGAGAAAAAAATATTTGTAACATGTATTTTTTAATGCATTTACAAATAAGATTGCTTAGTTATACTTCAATATGCTAATTTTATATTATAAAATATCATAAGTCATTGAATTTTAAACTGAATGAAACATAATTTAATGTATTTAATAATAGTACAGAAATGCAGACTTTTCTACTTTGGTGACACTACTTGGTTTTCTACCTTCTTTATGGGGTGGGGGTAGGAGGAATCTTTTCAGATCCTTAATTACAAACATAATTTTGAAAAGCTGCATATGTTTACCCAGAGGCTGTAAAACCCAAAGAATAGTGTACTTATGTATAGTTGCCAGATTAATCTCATACCATAGCATATTTATAAAATTATGAATATCTCAAAATATAATTATCCTGCTATTAGTCTTTAACTTTATAAAAGATATTTTTTCATGACCACGATTTTTTATAGATAATATACTGTTGTGCATTTTTAATCATATACAAATAATATAAAATAAATTTTAATTAGTCTTTATTTAGTATTTTATTACAAATTTGAAAAGCGACATTTTATTTACTGTTAAAATGAAATTTTAAAAAATTTAATATTCGGCCTAAACTATGTGCAGAATATTCGGTATTCGGCCTGAGCTATTGGCCGAATATTCCGCCAAACCACTATTCGTTACATCTCTACTAACTGACCCTTGAAAATATTTAACAGAATATTATGTACTTATAGACACATTTATTCATTTTCACACTTTAATATTTAGGGTTGTAGTATTAAATACAATATTGTGCGAAAATTTCGCACGGGTCAGCTAGTAGTATTGTTATTATTATTATTATTATTATTATTTGCTTTTATAAAATGAACGACCTCTCTATAAATTCAATTCATTGACCCTGCAGCTTCCCCAATAGCAGATTCTATACGTTGATTCACAAACTCCTGCAAACTGTTTTTATTAACCTAAAAAAGAAGTCATCTTTTTCTTGCGTGTTCACAATTGCGCCACACATCGGCTGTGGCTGTTTATTCTTTTATATTGATAACCGATAATGCGCATTGTTTTCCTAGGGATTTATTTTTGATATTATTGTTGAAATAGAAACTTATGAAAAGGGAATAAGATAAATCATCGATATTGTTATAAAACACTTTAGGCCCGTTTACATGGGAAAATGGAAAATCCCCGGGTAAAAGCAGAGTATAGGGAAAAACACGCAGTGCAACATGGGAAAGCGAGGTTATCCCTGCATTCACCCTTCACTGGACTAGGAATCTTTCTACCCCGCATTTTTTCCCTATGTAGGGGAAGCGGGGTAGAAAGCAGCGAAAGTTCCGGCATTGATCCCGCATTATCGTCCATGTAAACGGGCCCCTTTCATTGCAGTCAGGGGCACACCCAAGAAAATATTTCGAATGGAAGGAGGGGGCGGGAGGGATATGAAATGAATCGTATTAACTAAACGAAATTTCTGCACGACTTGGAATTTATGCTAATTAATATGAAAATTGGGGGGGGGGGCTGGTGATATATCCCAATATGCCTTCCTCACCGGCTACGCTCCAGCATGCACTACTTCTTAACGAGTAGTAGAGATAGATCTGCATGAGCTGAAAATTTCGAAAATGACGGCCTTGCCCGGGCCCGGATAACAGTCACCTGGCCCCTGCCTGGCCATAGCCAAAATAAAAAAATTAAGCTCGGCCTGGCCCGACCCGAACTAATTTAATTAAACTTATCGTTTCAGGAGAATCATATTTTAGTAATGACTATATACTTTTTATATATATATGCATGTATATAATGTTATATTATAAAACACAGTGATTAATTTAAATGATGATAACAACGTCTATTGAAAAACTGTATAAATTTAAATTGAACTTAATTAGAGGCAAGAAATTATGCCCAAACTACTATGACTGCTCATGCGTATACTGGGACCACTTGATTAGAAGCCAGGACGCTGACCACTTGACCAGAAGACAGGCTAATACATTGAGTTTTATAACATGTATGATTATAGTCGTTTTTTACTGCACTGTAAGCATACATATATTTCCTGTTTTAACTTTACGCCCCTGACTTTTAGGAAAGCGAGTAAGTCCGGCTCGGCCCGTAACTAATCTTCATCTTTCCTCGGGCCGTCCCGGGCCCGTGCAGACCTCTAACGAGTATCAAGTCCTGGTCAGACGTGTGAGAGAAGAGTGCACCGGTTTCTCGGTGCGTTTTAATTTACTCGTGCGTTTATTCTATTGACTAAGTAATACTTTTGGATTGCATTATTGAAAAATCGGATTATATTTCTCAAATTTCGTCATTTTATCAAACCTATTTTGTTTCAATACATTTCAAACATTGTTATATGAAGCATATTATTATATTTCCCTACGTTTTGGAATGCATGATGTGATTATCATCAAAGGGGCTGAACCTTCTCGAAACGGTTCCGATTTTGCCGACACTAGGTGTCGTTTTCTCTGCTAAGGGTATAGAAATGTTGACACACATGCGAAGGAAATAAAATGCAAATTAATTGGAATAACATTGAAAATTTCAGCATTTTTGAAGTGCTGGCAAATTAGCATTCTAATTGTTTCATATTCATGCATTTTTGTTTTTCTGAATCCATGAGCTGTAGAAATGACTATATTTTTCGTTGGATTTTTGAGTTTAACATCTGAAGTGGCAATAATTGATTCTACTATTACAGTAATTGTAATGTCGAAAATAGAATATGAAATTAGCTACTTATTTTAAGTAGACAAAATAAATCCTAGAAAAAAAAGACCTCAGATGATGAATTATTTGATTTTTTTTTTTTTTTTTTTTATGGTGCTTTTGTATTTTGATTCCTTAGTTGTTTAACTGTGCTTTCAAAAAACTGTAACCACGAGTTCACTGTAACTTCGACTCTCTCTGGAACTAACTAACCCATTATACTACTTCCCTGATCCTCCCAGGCAAAAAAGTGTTAGATGCAGTTACCGAGCATTGAAAACATATTAAGACAGAAAAATGGACGCTTTTATGGATATCTTCTCGTTATTTTATGACAATAGTCCATTTAGGAAGTTGAATATCAGTTATTTTCTTTTTTTTTTTTTTCTCCCGTCAAAAGTCTTCCTGCCAAATTGAGCATTTTGGTAGCCATGGTGATCCTGTCAACAGTCTTGCCCCGGTTAGTGGACGAACACACGTTTCTTAATGTTGGTTATAATTTCCTGTGGGCAAAGGGTATTCTTTTCTAACACTTCCCGACAAAGTTGATTGGTGTTTATGGTTTCCGTTTGTATGTCTGTCCGTCCTCTCTAAATGTCGCAAATAGGGCTCGATTGGTTGTGAAATTCATGTAAGTTATACCTGTGATGTACTTTATTAAAAAAGGTGTACTCATCGTGATTAAGGAATTCCAAACCATTAGAATCTACGGACAGTTATTGTTTAAAGTGAGTTTTAGAAACGTTCATTAACTCCAATCGAAACAAAATGAATACACACAGGTGAGGTAAGTGTGTGAGAAAAAAAAAAAAAAAAAAACACTTTGTCGAAAATAGTGTAATATGACTTTTATAAATCTTTTACAGGGACGAACTATGTTAGATGTGGACAGTGATTAAAAATGAATATTTTAGTGCCTAATTTGCTTTAACCTGTTTGCGCTCTTTTTTTTTTTTTTTTTTTTTTTCAAAGACTCGACGGCAGCTATTTCCCGTCTGTGTCTATCGTTGCTGCCTGGCATGGACTTGTGAATGCTCCGCTGTGGCCCAGCGTGTGCAGTGCATCCCAGCAAACACACACAGGTTCTCTGAACGTCTATTAACGTTCAGAAAACGTATTCTGAACGTTAATAGACGTTCAGAGAACCCGTGTGTGTTTGCTGGGATGCCTTTACGAGGATGAGATCGAATAAGTTAACTATGCGTTAAGCAGAAGTACATGCGCAGATAGTGTAGTTTTCCTTATGTGTGGTTAAGACAAAGCTTCGCTATCTACCTAAAGAGAAGAGGGTGTCTTGGGCAGAGGACATTTAAAAAGATTCTAACGCGTATCCACGTAACATCTGTAGACAACACTCCAAAACCGATAGATCGACAGCCGCGCGATCCCTGGACCTTCAATCTTCAGCAATCTACCAATGTTCAGTGCTATGCACACTCGACTATTGGTTGACGCAGATAGTTAAGAAAGTGTTTTATAGTCGTATGTTCGGTATTTTTTTTTTTTTTTACACCCTTGTGAAATGTCTTATAAGTCGCCTGCTTCAGAATATGCAGGTTTACTTTATTTTATTTTATAAGGAGGGGAAGGGGGGGGGGTTATACTTTTCTATTTTTAGAAGGTTACAGAATGTTAAGGGGGGGGGATGGAAACTGTAAATTTGCATCATTTGAACATGCATGAAAACAATTCAAAGTGCATTATTTTTAACTGACACCGGCTTCAGAAAAAAAAGTTCTATATCCGACTAATTTCTCCCCCTCGCCCCTCCCCAATGGGGTAGGCGAGAATAAATATAATTCTTTCTCCAAGATACACACAAAACAATACAAATAGGCAAAAGTAAACTAAAAACAAGCGCCTAAAACTGAATTTTGTATGTGTTTACCGATATTTCGGGAACAGCTAAATCGATTTGCGCAATTTAAACTGTATCCTATTTCGATAGATTTTACGGTGGTTCCATACATGTAATTCTTCCATGACGTAAAACATACCGTTTTTTTAGATAATCGGAGAAAAGCATACTTAGAAGATTGTCGTCGATGTATGCTTTTCACAGATTTTGTGCTTATTCAGGTAATACAATTAACTTCTTAGAGTCTTGAACTGTTACTTCTTCACTTGTAAGTCAGTTGATTTTTTGAAAACTGGTTTTTTTTTTCTGTAAATTTTATCCTTTTTATTAGGGAATTTTTATTTCATACAATTAAAAATCGTACGTTTTCGCGTGCTCCTGTAGAAAGGATCACTACATGTATAAAACATTGTTTATACCCATTTTCAAGTGTTATGTGCTTTGTGTATGAAGTGTTTATCTTTCCTTTTGTACAATTAAAAATTTCCCGAAATTAACTAAATGCATTAAAGAAAAGACCGAAATAACTTCATATGCAGTACATGTGCATCATTCGATTTAATATGAAACAGATGCATTGTTGTAAGATAAATACTTTTAAATTATATTAACTTAATTTCTTTTCTGGTGGCGGAATTTTAATATTTGTGGCAATATATGGAGTGATAAGCTGTATTTATTTATATATATATATATATATATATATATATATATATATATATATATATATATACGAGTATGATTAATTAACTTTGCAGGCAAATTCACAAGATGCTGAAAACAAATTCGGCACTAACATTTATTATATAGGAATCCACTTTGAAAAATGTGTAAAAGACAAAATGTTTAATAAATAGGATTTTTTAATTGAACAAAAATTTCTGGATCGCTAACATCGTACAACCTTAATTAAGAACATTTGATTGCTCTCAATGGTATATTTGGACTCCCTTTTTGCAGCAAGTACTGTGCTGAATTAAGATTTGAAAGTTTGAAGACATAAACTTCCATTATTAGAGCACTGAGCGTGCGTCACTTGAATAATTAGTGACATTTTATTGTAATTTTGCGAACAAGTTCTTTTGTCTTCTTTCGTGCAGAAATGATTTCCTTATCTGAATAAAAACAATATTATGGTAATGTTTCCAAATTTAGATGATGTTTAATTTATTGACTTCCTGAAAACACGGATTTTTTTTTTTTTCCCGCGCTCATTTTTATTAACAAAGATTGTGTTTCCTTTTAAAATATTTCCAACGAAGTTGAAAATTGTTTATGATTTCGGTTTGTCTGTCTGTCCGTTACTGATGTGCCATTCAAAAAATTTATACAGGGTATCCCATAACTGTTTGTACAAAATTTAAGGGAGGTAGGGCTCGAAATCAGGAATAAGAATCACATAGCAATGTGGGGTCGGAAACGTCGTCGTCATGTAGCTGTTAATAATGACTCAGGAACAAGTGATGAAAAAATAGTTAAATTTCCGACACTTGTTCGTCAAAAACTAATGCATTCAGTGAAAAATAAATAAAAACATAACTAAAATTGATAGTTCAGAAACTCTGTTTCATTTCATGGATGACATTTTTGGAAACAATCCCATTGTTTATGAAATTTGATAGAGACGCACTTTTCCCAAAGTGATTATTAACAGGTAAGTGAAAACGGCGTTTTTGACCCCACATTGCTATATGATTCTGATTCCTTAATAACCATTTGAGGCGCAACCATTTCCCAATGCTGTGCGGCACAGCCAGCTGCCGTCAAAAAAGGGTCTCTAGATCTGTGGCACGCGATGAACGTTTCGATCGTCCGCCATCTTGCTGGTCGTTAAGTCGAGCGATGGCAACGGCTGCCCTTTTTTCAGCATTGGGCAATCTATCCAGCTGTTCTCGCATTCTTCCATTTTTCAGCAGATGTCAGTGCTGTTAAAAAGAATCGTGACCATTTTTTACGGGAAAAGACGTGCTAAAAAGTAAAGGATTCTCGTGTAGCTATGTCACCCGCAACTATTTTTATAGAAATCAAATTTATTCTACGCGACTGGCAACAGTCAAGACGTCAGAGTTGGGTGTTCCCAGAGCGGGAACACTGCGCGTTAAGGGTTAAGGGCTCTATCTCACTTTGCACTATTCCTTATTAAGCGTTCTATCAATTTTGCACCAGATACCCTGTGTCATCGATTACTCGGTGCTCTAACGGATTTCTACGAAATTTACAAGACCGTAATGTCGCTTTCCTGCCATACGAGGCTTAATGTGGCGAAAGGAGTTTTACAGGCATTGTGTTGCTCTTGTTCCCTTAGCGACAAACTTGGGCACCGTTTTGCGAATTGGCGACTCATTTGGCACCTTCGGCGATAAAAAAAAAAGAAGTTTCTCGAAAGAGCTGGAATACTCTGTCTATCTCTATCAGGAAAAATTTTGCGAGTCATCTTCCAGAAATTTCTAGTCCTGCCCTGAAAATGTCGAGAACACAAAGCTCCAGAATTTGATTTCTTATTTATGCGCAGTGGAGTAAAGAAAGGAGCAGACTCAGTGTGGAGTCAGTAAAATCGTTTATTCTTATTCATTACAATATTTAAAAATATCATGTCAAAATTTTCATTATTATTTATTAGAAAACCTAGAACTTCCTTCTAAAAATCGGTAACTCGGCCAAGCACAATTAAAATAAAATTATTTTTTTTTAACAAATCTGAAACACGTTTATATGTTAAATACGCACTAAAGTGCTACACATTAAAAGCGTATCATAATCCATGCGTCGTCCCTACTTTTCTTCCTTATTCCATTTAGTTGGAAAGTTTATCATTATTCATGAGTGCGCCGCATTTTCTTTCCTTGTTCCATAAAGCGCATCTTTGGAATCGAAATCTATCTTAAAATCGTCTACTACGTACAACTGTTTTACAATCTTCGCCAAGCATATTACAAGTACAGTAGAACCTCGATCTATCGTTTTTCAAGGGGTGCGTAGTAAAAAACGATGCATGCGGGAAAACGACGAATGCGGGTTAAAGTCAAAATACGAAGAAAACAATATTTATGAATGCGCATAATGTACACATTAGAGATGAGTTTGGGCTCATTTTTTGAATCCCGAGCCCGAGGACTTTTAATCCGAGCCCGCCCAATCCCGAGCAATATTATTTAAGTCGGAGCCCGAGCCCACCCGAGCCCGAAATTTCAGCTAAAGGTAAAAAAAAGTTCAATTACTTCATTGATGGAATATAAATTTTGCTGTCTCTGAAAATTAAAGAAAAATATAGTTGCAAACTCTCAATGCACTTCCTAATTATTTATATCCGTTTTTATCAAAAAATGTCGGATCTCATGACTAACTAAGTAATATAAGCCGCCGTTCTGAAATACCCAAAGAGCTTCACGCACCTTCTAGGCGCCTGTGCCACTATTTTTTTTTTTTTATAAGTACTTTTATTTTCCTCATCAATCACTTTTTAAAATCTGTTTCAAGGAGTATGTTCAATAAAGAAGAAATTTTTCACGAGCCCGAGCCCGAACGCAGTTGTGAATTACAGAGCCCGAGCCCGGTTCGGGCTCGGGCTGAGCCCGTCTCATCTCTAGTACACATAACAAAAATACTAACGTCATGTCAAACTGTAAAAGAAACAAATTGGAGTTGTAGAAAATTAAGTAATATTTATTTCTAAAAAATCAGTAATTTTACACTGGGTTTTTCCTTAATTATTTTAATTAAACGAAAATTTTAAAGATTTGCAATTTTTTTTTTTTTTTTTTTTTTTTTTTTGCATTCTCTTGCATTCATGTTTACACATAAAAGTTCATACAATTTGAAATGCAGTAATTGCGTCCGATAAACTCGGCACTGGTATAGGCTCAGTCTCATCGGCACGAATATTATTCCCCGCTTCTTAAACATTATTTCTATTTTTTGCATCACCACACATTTCTTCCATTCTTAAGATACATCGCTACGTCTATATCAAAGGAAATATAATCTCTAAATTTCACACCACATTTCCTGTAACAACTCATCATCAATCCATGAAATCATACCAGAAAATAATTAAGTTTGATGTCATATGGACATCTCAATTTCAATTTCATTTCGGCCAGGAGAAATATTTTACAACGATGAACACGGGAAAAGGATTTTTTGACGAACGATAAATGCGGGACTCGTTAACGTTATTTAAATACAACTTGTGCAGGGACCATAGAAATAAAACGATCAATACGGGAAAACGATGAATGCGGGAACGATAGATCGGGGTTCCACTGTATAAGTATTAAGAAACAACATAACCTGCACCAATTAACCGTAACCAGTTACGTTATTTCTTAATACTTGTTTACATCTGCACCAAGCTAGGTTCGTACTTGATATTCCAACTATACTTCACCATTTTAAATACCATTTGGAATGTGCATTATAATCCATGAGTGTGCCGTGTTTGTCTTTCTTGTTCCACAAAACACTTCTTCAGAATTGAAATCTATGTTAAAATCGCCAACCAAAACTTTTTAGCAATCTTCATCAGGAATATTCTAACTATACTCCACCTTTATAAATACCATTTGCAAAGTGTGTCATAATCTATGAGCGTACCGTGCTTGCTTTCCCTGTTTCATAAAACGCTTCTTCGGAATTGTAATCTATATTAAAATCGCCTTCTAAAACTATTTTACAATCTCCGCCAGGCATATTCTAACTGTATTTTTCCTTTGTGATTCCTCGGTCGCATTTGCCATTTTCTTGCCAAATTTGGAAGCTATCACCAAGCTTGGTTCAGATTTGAAAACTTATTTTTCGGCACCAAACTTGGTGAACAATTATCAAAAATTGCGAACGTTAGCGACTTTCAACATTTTATTCTCCCCTCCATTCCACGTTTTCTAGCAAACATATTTGAAAAATGCCTCGGAGTGACAAAACGTGTAGGCAATTTCTGCCGACGCTAAAAAACCTGCTTGATTTTAATAACACTGTAGTGCTAAAAATGTTTAATTGCGTAAGACCTTCTTTGTAGGTCCGCCAGCCCTCCGTTTATAATTTTTCATTTGTTTACTCTATATGTAGGCAGTTGTCGTTGAATATGCATTTCGGAGACATTCCTTTATATGAAACAAAATTAATAATACATATTAGAAAATTCATCGTCGAAAAGAATGTTTGTAACATGGCTAGTTCCTTTAGAGATGCAAACAAAAGAACTTAGCCAGGCTGTGTAGTCCGGCCTTGCTCTGTTATGAAAAGTTGCCTAAGAAAGCTGATTTTTAATGTCTCCAATTCTACTCCTGTTAGTCTAGTCCAGTGGTGCGCAAGCTATTTTCATCTGCGACCCCCTAATTTGTGTAAAATTTTGTCGCGACCCCTGGATAGACAGTAGACATTTTGTTTAATTGAAAACGAAGTTACATTGAAATTCTTTCTGGGAGTTGCTCTTACAGGGTGTTTTTAAAAGAGTGTCGTGACGTCATCGATTGAAATAACGCGTTTTTAAAATAGCGCACCAAACTTATAAACCACCATAAAAATGTTATAAAAGTTGTGACACCAAAAAAATCAGTTAATGAATCAACACATAATTTTATGAAACAATGCTTTATTTATGCATATGAACATAAATATTTTTTTATGAAAAATACTTTTAAAAACCTTTACATCATAAAAAGTCAATGTGAAATTTGTGCTTGCAAAGAGCTCATGATTGCGTCTATGTTCGGATCTGTATTGGAAATCGCAAGTCGTAAGTCATCCTCTGGATCCAATCGAGATCGATGTTTTGTTTTAATGGAAAATAATTTTGAAGATCACTATGCATGATCAATTTGCAGATCACTATGCATGATAAGGTGGTTTTGAAGCCCCGTGATAGCGATCGCGAATATCGCGCTCGTAAAATAATAATTGTCAGTTTCTTCTCTTGTATTATTTCAGTTCTTTGAAATGAATAATTGTAGATTTTTCATAAATTTGAACCTCTTTGAATTTGGCGACCCCCAAAAATTTTCTCGCGACCCCCGGTTTGCGCACCGCTGGTCTAGTCATCTAATCAGCCATCTCTAACTAGTACACGGAAATGAAATTACTTTCGCAATGATTAATACTTGATATAAATATGAATTTTTCTTTAATATTTGTCTCCATAAATGTGTGAACGTTTTCAAACACTGTATGTGACGTGCCGTCTGAAAAAATCGTTTAATTCATGTCCCTTTAAACATGTTTTCTTTTTTTCTGCAACGCCTCACACTCGCGCAGGAGAATCGTTACTAACCTCTGAAATTATCAGAGCAAAGGAGAACAACTGCTTGGAGTTGCAGCGGGAAGCCTTTAGTGCAGTGAACAGAAGAGGCAAAAGTATTTTAAGTGTGCTTGCTTTAAAAATTGGAAAGTGTTTCAAATATCATTTTTCAACAATCTTTCTAGAGCGGGTGAAATCTTCTTTCCGGGGAATTGTCAAGTTTTTAAAACAACATGTTGAGAAATAAACTGTCATCCAGGTTAGGAAGATTTCAGTTCTTAAAAATTGGAACTTTCTGGAGACTTAAAAAAAAACTCGGTACAATGCTTAAACAGAGCTCATTTGAAAAATCATTTTCAGGACCTTTTAATGATGAAATTAAATATAGAAGTTTTCGGATAAAAAGGTTGCTTGCAAAAACGTAAAATAGGTCAAAAATGGTCAAAAAAGATACAACTCGTAAAATAAATAAAAATAAAAATAGTCATAGTCGTTCATTTTTTAGGAATGGCAGCCTTTTGTGCTTATTTAGTTAGTGTGCCCAATTTGGTCCAAATTCGATGAGCGGTGAGGGCACCTATAGCGAAGAGGCATACAGCGGGACCACCGCTGTTGATAGAGATAGATAGATGTAGAAGATGAAGATGCTCAAATCACAGATGATGTTGGAAAATGTTTCTTAGCTCATTCATTCACCGAGATTTATCCTTCATGCCAGTTATAATTTTGGACTATATTCCGTATACGGTGCTGTTTACATTTTGATGCTTTGTTTACAAATTGATTTGGCGTTGGCTCTGGCGCCGTCATGGGCGATGCTCAGCTGGAGTGAAGTACCCTGCCGGTGATTGTTTAGACTAGTAACCAAAGAGAAACACGGGGTGTTTTGAAGTATGGGATTTTCATTCAGTGCTAATTGAATGACGATAGTTGTTTATTTGTGGCTGGTGATAGAGTGGATTAAGTTAATGTTTGATTTTCCTTGTGGTTTTGATTCTGTTTTACGGACTCTTTATCGTAGGTTAGTAAGCGTATCGGGGAATTTCGTCGGCAGTATTTATGTGTGGAATATGGAGTTTTTTTATGTTTTGAAAGGAAAAGGAGCGTTCTTTTGTGTGTGTTTGATAGAAATAGGGTGTGAATATAGAGCTAAATAAAAGAAAGCATGCTGGTGTTACGTTATAAGCCGGTGGGTGTTGGGGACATTTCTGAGCGGTTATTTAAAAAAAAAATAAAGGTAAGTGCTCTTTTTTAACGAATCTTTGCAATGTTTAAGGTTTTTAATGTGAATTTTAAATTGATATTCGATGTGTTTTATGTTTTCGTAAGTGCTATTTACGTGCTATTCTAATCATACTGACTTTATAAGAGGTGTACAACTAGGTTGTTTAATCCACCGATGTTTTTTTGAGTTGAAAACGGGCCAGTGTTTGCCCAGTTTACATTAGCTGTACAACTAGGTTGCTTAATTCACTGTTGTTTTTTTAGTTAAAAACGGTCCACTGGTTGCGTAGTTTACATAGCTGTACAACTAGGTTGCTGAATCCACTGAGGTTTTTTTAGTTAAAAACGGGCCACTGGTTGCCTAGTTTAGATAGCTGTACAACTAGGTTGCTGAATCCACTGAGGTTTTTTTAGTTAAAAACGGGTCACTGGTTGCCTAGTTTAGATAGCTGTACAACTAGGTTGCTGAATCCACTGAGGTTTTTTTAGTTAAAAACGGACCACTGGTTGCCTAGTTTAGATAGCTGTACAACTAGGTTGCTGAATCCACTGAGGTTTTTTTAGTTAAAAACGGTCCACTGGTTGTTCATTTTTAGTGGAATATATGTGCAATTTTAATGTGCTGATCGTGGAAAATGGTTGGCGACAGTCGCTGGAGCTTGGCGGCCGCCAAGCTCCAGCGACTGTCGCCATGTTTACATGGGGTGCGCACCGGCTTGTATGATTTTACCATAATTTTATATAATACACTGATTCATTCGTGCTGGAATACTGAAGAAAATACTTATATACATGAATATCAAAGAGCTGTACATGTACAAGGAGCTAACGATCTACTTGAGAAATCCATATCTCCCTACGCATCTACACAGATACAATCTGCAATTTTGTTACATAACGTCTCAATCATATCAACCACTAACTAGTAGAAGTCTTAAAAAATAAAAATGGAAAATATAATATAAAAAAAAAACAACACATCGATGGTGCGGCGATATCATCCTACTCATTCTAAGTCATATATCTATATCCATTAACGCATTAAACGTTTAAATAAAGATTTGGAAAAGGGGGGGAGGTTGAGCTACTACTTAATGTCTGCGTAACCATGGCACCCAATCAACAGTCTGGTTTTATTATTACAAGAGAGGAACTATGTCGTTGTCCAAAATTCACCCTCTTTTATTTTTGAACGTTCGTTTTTCAATAAATCAACATGAGAAAAATGGATGACGTTGTTTTGAAGGAAGAGACTATTTCTGTAATATTAACTTCTTGAAAGTCTCGCTGTGTGGGTTTGGCTTTTTTTTTTCTTCTTTTCCCCAGCCGAACGGAATGTTACGATGTCATCATGTCAGACATAATTAAGTGGAATTCTGACGGGGACAAAGAAAAATGGCATGTGATCCATCAAATCGGACATTTTTATTTGACAGTATGAAATTCGCTGGATAAATGATTTAGATCAGAGGTTCCCAACCTTTCCTGGACCACAACCTCCTTTAACCCTTTGAGGCGCAACCCTTTCCCAATGCTGAAAAAAAGGGAGCCGTTGCCATCGCTCGACTTTAAACTACCAGGCAGATAGATGGTCGGACGATATCTCAAACACTTCAATCTCGTGCGCACGAGATGCTTGAGAGACCTCCTTTTTGCCGACAGCGGGCATGGGCCGGCACAGCCATGCTGTGTCGTCAAATATGGAAGTGGCCAGTCTGTCTCGTCAGCTGTACGTCAAAATCTGGCTACAAAAAGACTACAAGTCGTTGGCCCCTAGTGGTTGGAAAATGTTTTGGATGATGTGCCGATATTGAGAAAATCTAATGTATCCATTTCCGTTTTGAAATCGGTTGAGTTGTTATCGTCTGGATCCTTGATCTCGGAACTGTGAGAATGTCTATGTTAAATATCTTGCTAGGCCTGACTAAAAGACAGTCTTACCAATCATGTCCTTCGCCTTACAGTAAACGTTTATCGAATAGAGCGATCGTAGAATTTATCTTTCAGGAGAAATTCGAAGACGTAGCGTATGTAACTGTAAATCGCTCACTTTATCTCTGAGAATATACGCAATGGGACCACTTGAAACACCATAGATTCTGTAGCTCGTGTAACAAGTCCTAGCACGGGTTAAAGCGTTTCCATTAAGTTTTCACTTTATAAAAATCATAACTCACAGATGGCTTTCTGTTTGGAAACCACTGTCTATCCGGGTATTTGAAACGTCATCTGAAGGAATAGTCCATGTTTCCGTTAGCAATATCAAATCACTCTGCAGAAAATATGGATCAAACGGAAAAGTGACCACCGCGCGCCGCGTAGACAAAAATCCCGTGCTTGAAAGAAATAGCACCCGAGTGCTAAAAAAACATTGAATTTGATTTGAAGGGCCATAGCTAGGAAATTTTCGGAATTTGTTAAATGTTCCTATGAGGTAGAATTTTGAGCATTATGATTCATGTTCTTGTTGTATTGCAAGGGCGGCTACAATAGCTATTAGCCCTGGCAAATGACTTTGTGGCATCGGAAATGACCAGTTTCGACGAAATGAATGCATTAGTGGGTAAATACTTTTAGGCGAGAAAGAAGGGGGGGGGGGGGTTCTGCATCAGCTGCACTCCGCCAGCAATAATAATAATAAAAAAAAAAAGAAATAAAGTAAAACTGCTTTCAAAATTTTGCTGCGGCCTAATTAGAAATACGGCCTTGACTACAACTATACTCTGGATAGGCGAAGTTGAAAAAAACCGAAAACACATTGCAGTGAATTAAACACTTTGTAAATAACACACGCTTATATATACAGGGTATGTCACAACGACCGGGTTTTGAAGGCTTATAAAAAATGTATATATATATATATATATATATATTACTAATACAGCAAAGTTGACTTTATTGGAGAAAGAAACGTTACAAGTTTTATTTCACAAAAGTCCAACATATGAACCTTTCGTGGCAGCGACGGATGGCGGTTCGTTAGAAGATTGACATATACATCCATTTTATGGAAGTAAAATAGGATCTTTTACATTAATTTCTTTCTTCTCATATGGGGCGGAGCCCCTCCGCTCCCTCCCCCCCCACATAATCCGTCCTTGCTTTGTGATGCGGCAAATATCAAGTCTAAAGTCAAATTCTTCCCGCTCTCACACACTCGTTTTAACATGGTAACAAATGCAGTTGTGATCGCGTAAATTTCGTCTTTCGCACGAACACACGATCTTTTATGTAACCTCATAAAAAAAAATCACCTGGAATCAGGTCCGGTGAGCGAGGTGGCCACGGAAGAAGGTGATTGTCGTCCGCCGAACCTCGTCCAATCCAACGACGAGGAAGCCTGTTATTTGTGAAACAAAACTTGCAATGTTTCTATCTTGGATAAGACTTTACTGGAGAAAGAAACATTGCAAGTTTTGTCTTTCTTGGAGAGCAAACTAACTGCCCTGCCTCCACCCCCACCCCAAACAAAATTGCATTAATCCGTCGCTGTCACGAAAGGTTCGCATACTGAACTTTTGTGATATAAAACTCGTAGCATTTCTTAGCAATAAAGTCAACTTAGTTGCTATATTGGCAATACATAATTAATAAGCCTTCCAAACTCGGGAGGGAATTGTGACACACCCTGTATATATATATATATATATATATAGAGAGAGAGAGAGAGAGAGAGTGTGTGCAGTAGGAATACTTGGGCTGGTACTACGGGACTAGTTTTTTTCAGCTGTAAAAAAGTCCCCCATTCCCACACTAGCATGTAAAATAGGAGAGCATTAGGCAAACGTAAAGCGCGGAGAAAAATAAGTTGTCATTCAGAAAAAAGAAAATGTAAGAAAACTAGACAGAATAAAAGTTGAAAGAGTGGGAGGGAGTGAGAGAGGAAGCTGAAAAATAAAAATGAATAAACAAAATAAAATAGTAAAATAAAAATAAAAAACAGAAACAAAGCAATGAAAAAAATGACATTTAGACAATACTACTTTTTTCCGTGTCTCAAAATGCTGTTCATTGATTTCTATTTATTTTTAGAATAAACCCTGTAAATAGATTAGATTTGTCGTCCTATTCAGTGCTAGAAAATACCAAACAAAGAGTGTTTTGAAAACATGTATCATAGAAAATTGAAAAGCTTTGACAAATTATACTTCTAGAATATTTTCACACGCTTAAGATCTTTCATGCCTAGCGCTCCGGTTTTTGTCCACACACATACACAGGCAAAAAGAAATATACAGCCGTTCTTTAACACTTTCCAATAAATTTTAAAAGTACTTGTGATCTCGGTCTTTCCAACGATGGGAGTAAACAGGTTAAACCTGAGTTCAGTGGAGAGGAAGGTTTTTGATCGATAATAAGCCCCCTTTCTCGTTCTATTAAATACCCAACTACAGTACGGCGCAAAAATATTATTCTAGTGTGATTTTTTAATAACTTTATATTGATTATTTGATTTTTTTAAATATTGTATATTATGGGAAAATCTATTTGGCTTAAATTAGGAAAACAACATCTTGCAGAAGAAAAATTCCTCTTCACACATTCGTGTTTTTCCATAACTTTTCTCGAAATTTCACGTGATATGTTCCGAATTTTATTTCGATTGTTGTTGCTGATGTCCTGTCGAATGTTGTTGTGGTATGGTCACTGGCCAATTTAATAAATAAAACACATCTTTTACGAACTTTCAGCAAATTTGAGGACGCTAGACAATTAATGTCCATTCTCTTTCACAGATGGCGCCATCACTGCGCACTTTGAAAGCTAAAATCGCTTTAAGCTTGCTGTAAGCTTAAAATGAATTGAACTGTCAAGCTTGACTGTATGACGTTTCTTTTTTATTTAAGAAAACTTAACTGTTATTATTTCATTCTCCAAATCTTCTTTTTACTTTCCAAACATGTACCATGTAAGGAAAGTATTGTAATCATGAAAAAATTTGACTTCGAGATTTTGGTGTTTTTACACGTTTTGAGGGCTTCTGAATCCATTTATGCTATTTTTACAAGATGTATGTATGTATGTGTGTATGTGTGTGTGTGTGTGTGTATGTGTGTTTGTGTGTATGTGAGTGAACACGATAGCTCCTGAACGGAGCATTCGATTGAGCTCAAATTGGATATATATGTCATAAACCACCGTCGCAAGACCGGTATTGATTTTGGTGTGTATAGGACTTATAGTTTTTCTACAGGGCTACGACAAAGATTTCTTTTACATTATGGCCTATGGGGGGAATTTCTTGAAAGTGCGCTAGCGTTTAAACGATACATTCGATTGAGCTCAAATTCGGTATACATGTTATAAACCACCATCCTAAGACCGGTATTGATTTTGGTGTGTATAGGACTTATAGTTCTCCTAAAGGGCTACGACAAAACTTTCTTTTATGGTATGGCATAATGGCATATGGGGAGAAATTCTTGAAAGTGCGCAAGTGTTTAAACGGTGCATTCGATTGAGTTTCAATTTCGTATATATGTTTGAATGATTCATCGATTAAAATTTATTTAAGTGCTTGGTAATGATCTTAATCGTAAGTGTTCGGAAAGTCGAGTGGAGTCACTCCAGATTTTTTTTAATTCCGGAGAAAAATTAAAGATAAAAGAAGTAATTGAAATATACATAGTATGTATAATATTCACACTAGAACGGTATTTTTGCCCCATTCTCTACAGTAAATCTCTCTAAAAAACCAACTCTGTAAAGAGACCACCCTTCATAAAGATCGTTTACGTCTGGTTTTACGGTTATGTCTAATTTTGGGCTATGGACTCAACGTCAACTGTCCCTTTATTAAATGAGCGCTGGCCTCGCAATAACTGAGTGGGACAAGACGCTGGATAGGATAGATGGCTTAAATGTGAAACACCAGGGTTCTGGCCAACTGCGCTCGATCCAATTTTCTCCGTGTATAACGCAAATAAGCGTTAGGCCCAGCATTCATTTTCAGATTTATCTGTCAGCCTAGGTAGGGATGGACGCGAGACGACTTTTTGCGAGACGAGACAGAGATTTACAGCTTTTTTGCGAGACGAGACAAGCATTTTTAGCATTATGATATAGGGATTTTTGCGAGACGAGACAAAGCTTTTCGGCTGTTTTGCGAGATGCGAGACGCCAATTTTTCGTCTCGCGTCCATCCCTAAGCCTAGGTCAGTTTTATTGGGCTGGGAATGGAGACAGCGTATATAAATCTCTGCGGTCAAAATTCGGCGGATTTCTCCGTTTTGCAGTTTATCTTTTAATACTATTATTTTCGATTTCATTGTTCGTCAGCAGAAGAGGAAGGTAAGTACCATCCAACCTCAGGTCAATGATTTATTGTGTTGTCTTCATTCCCCACCTAATAAAATTGACCTGGTCTGACAGATAAATCGGAAAATGAATGGCGGTCTTAGTGCTCTTTAAAAGTCCCCCGCCAAGACACCTCCGCCTTAGGTATATATCCCTTCAGCAGGTTCGCCTCAAACACAATACACACGCAAACAAGCACCATTTCCACCTTTTTTTTTTTTTTTTTTTTTTTTTTTTTTTGAAAGATCACTTTTCAAGAATTTGCGAGTTCAACGAAGCTGTATTTAAATGTGGAAGGTGAAAACATGTATCATTGAATGGAGTTCTGTTGAAAGAGAACGGCATTCAAATGGCAGATGCTAAGAAGGGGGGGGGGATAACATTTTCGTTCAAGCTATGGATGGCTAACTTCTTTTACAAAATAAATATAAAAATGTATTTTTGACAGTTGATGAGAATCGCCCGACTTCTAAAGGTCAATAAAAACACTAGTTAAAATAACTAGAATAAAGTGATATTTAGACAGTTCTACATCTGTTAGATATGACATTAAAAAAGTTGTTTCAAGAAATTAAAGAATGTTCAAACTCAAAATGTATTAATGATACAGATATTGATAAAAACGAAAGTAGTCTATTTTAAAAGCTGTAATATAGACTGATAATATAATGAAAAGCAATTCAATAATAATTTTCTATAGTATGCTTGCCTCACCCATTACGTCTATTGAGAGACACTAAAAACCGATTTATTAAACCCAAAGTAAATATCTAAGTGCGGGGGGAAAAAAGATTTTGTTTGTTATTATATTCTAATAGTACGGAAAGTTAAGTTTTCTCATGAGGTTAAACAAATTATGTAAAAAAAAAAATCATTCTTATTAATTGTTATCTTTTGCCTCCCCCCCAAGGAGTCCCCCCCCAAATAAGTAAATAAATATATAAATAAATTTATGTTTTAATTATGTGCAAAAGTATTCTGATATGTATTTAATTTTTTTTAAATATTCGGATCAGGCATCAGATTTCATTATTGCTATTAATATTTTAATAATTTCATTCATTTAATTCCTATTTTAATAATTTTTAAGAGTTTGCCTTTTGGAAAATAAAAGTCACTTTTTATAGTTTTTTTTTTCTTTTTCTTTGATTTTTAGCTCCTGTTTGGATGTCAGAAGATATCTACTGAACTAAATAATTGTATTTCTGTTAATACTGAATACAATGGACTACTTATGCCCAGTATTAGAATATAACTCCAAATAATTTTATAATTTTTATTAATTAAAGAATGTCCGATCTCGGGTTCCGGCCGGTCGCGCGACTGTCGATCTAATGGTCTGGCGTTTTGGTCGATTTTCTTCAGATGTAACGTGAATAAGCGTTAGAGACCTTTAGAAAGTCCTCCGACCAGCACCCCTATCCTAAGCCCATAGCCCATGCGTAGCTTTGCCATAACAACACAAGCAAACAAAAAATGTCCGCTTTGGGACATTTTTTGAGGGTTTGAATCCCGCGGGAGAGGCAAAAGATATAAATTAATTGAGATGGAAATGCTTATACTTTCAGTTTTACCTCTTAAATTAAGTTTTCTGCACTGGTAGAATATTAGAATGTGGTGATAAACAAAAACCATTTTTTTTTTATTTTTTGTCCATATTTAGAAAGGTTCCGTAACTTGATATAGAGTCTGACGTTAACAACAGGACAGATATAGTAGTAAAAGAATGGTCTTAAGTAATTGGACACCAGAGGACGCTTTCTCTGCTAGGAGTTTTTACGATATGAAAAGTTATCAATAGCAAAGTATCTCTTATTTGTATTAATAAAAACTACACTCAAAACTACACTACTAACCTTTCTTCTTTGCGCACTTAAAATAAATAATTAATTCCATATTTTATTTTTAACAGGAAAATTACTGTAGTAACAGAATCAGTTTCGTAGTTCAAATTCTCTATCCAACGAAAACTAGAGTCATTTCTAGAGTTCTTAGACACGAAAAATTAAAATACATGAATGGGAAACAAAATAGAACGTTAACTTACTGCACTTTAAAAACACTTGGATTTTTAATGTTTTTCTTGCTATTTTGCATTTTATTTCCTTCGTACGTGTGTACACTTCCAACTCGCTAGCAGAGGCAGCGACATCTAGTGTCGAAATAGTCGGGATTGTTTTCAGAGCTTTAGCCCCGCAGATGATACCATAGCCTTAGTTATTAATCCAAGCTTTCACCCTGTCACCTAGACACTCATCAGAATGATAATATACCAAAATATCCCTCACTCACTCCAGATCTCTGAACACAGTCTCCTTGCTCCACTTCTGTTTTATCATTTCTGCTTTCAGCTCGTGGTTATGGTCAACGTGGGCATCGCCTCCCCAGGACCAGAGAAGAAGACACAAAACACTGCAGAATGCCAAAATCATTCTCTCCCTCTCTTTCGCTGGAACAACAAAATTCGAATCGGATGCTAGCTCGGGCCACTAGGCTGCTGCCGCCGATGATGCCTATAACAGGTGTTGGTGGCAGATGTTATCACCGAAGCTGTCAAACCCATGAAAATCAGCCGAACAAAAATTTCTCTTGCGTTTTTGAAAAACGAATTGTCAGAGAGGCAATTCGACAAGTGTTTTGGTTGGAATACAATGCTCATTTATTAACATAAACGTTCCCAAAAACGGATAAACACCAACAAAAATTTTGCCTGTTTCATAACCAAATTAAATCAGTTGAACATGCTAATGCTTATGCTTAATAGACAAGCCGTTTCGCCACTGAAAATCATTTTAAGAAGCGGGCTGCTGACTTATCCAGGATATCATTGACAAATTACCACGGCTTGGTACATCGGAAATTAATTACTTTCCGGGATATTCTTTTAACCGATATTCCACTAAGCAGATTTCTTAGAAAAATTTTCCTTTTAATAACCGCGAAAAGCTAGTTTTCAAAATATATTTACTTTTAATTTGCTCTTTTTTATTCACTATAGCTGTTTATTTACAGTTTTAAAACGTATTCTGCATTTGGAAATCAAATCTCATTTAATCAAAATACGCATCGAATTTCATAAATGTGAAAAAGAAAGCAGTTAAATGTCTAACTAGAAACAAAGAATGCTAACAAGATCGTGCGAACGGATAATGATTTCCTATCAAGAGAAAGAATTTCGCCAATAACTACTGAATAGGAGAAATTCGTGTGAGAACTATAGGTAATGAAGAACTAATGCCAGGAGACCAATGGTCGATGAACCTCTGAAGTTAGGAGAAGCTCAGTCTCATTTCAGCCTTTTGGTTTGGGGAAAGTTTTCTAATTTCGACACACGTTAAACGAAACTTACTGAAGTTACAAATATTATTAGGTTGTAACGAAAGTTTTCCGCCACTCCAAGTTTGCCTGCACAAGCAGTTCCCGTTGGTGTCTTTGCCAATATTTTGTAAAACGATTTTTGTTATTTGAAAGAAAAGACTTGTTTTAGAGCACTGTGTTGTGAAATCCGTAAAACAATAGCGTTATGATTAAGTATAAGGTGTCTGAAATGGAACTACCACGCTACCAGATTGATCCATCATTTACTCTCAGTTCTGTCGCAAAAAGTCAGCTACAGAATGACACTGAATCATGTGTACAGCTTAAGGTACTACTGTTGTATCATATGACACTGTGAAGATTTGGTTCCGAAAGTTCAAAAACGAGGACTAGGATATTAAAGAAGCAGAGCGCTCTGACCAAACTACTGATGCTGATGAGGCCCGCCTACGAGAATGTGTGGAAGAAGATAAAATATTCATCCACGAGAGCTAGCTAAAAGAGTTAGACTTTAGTGCCATGTCCATTAGTCGCGTTAAGCATCGCATAAACTTGACATATAAGGTCAATAGCTGGGTACCGCGTGAGCTGACTCAAGCAAATCTGGCGGAAAACTTTCGTTACAACCTGATACTTTCAAAAATGGCACAGCAGAATTCAAACTGAATTTCATTTTTTTCGCCTGTCACGCACACACCGTTTTAGGTTTTGAATTAGGTTTATTAGATCTTGCAATCCACTTCACAAAATTACTAGGCCATATCTTCTTATGGTTCGTACAGACATTTGGGCTTGTTTCTGACTGGAGTGCTAGGATGATATTTAATTGGTTGTGTTTAACATATTAAAAACTTGTCTGATTCAAAACGTTTAGATTTTCCCCGCTTAATAACAAAAGCTTACTAAAGTAGTGCATGTTTTTTTTTTTTTTTTTTTTTTTTTTTTTTTTTTTTTTTTTTTAAGCTTTGAAAAACGTTCTATAAAAAAAGCAGTTTATAAAAACTGGAATTTTTTCGGAGATTCTCGGTCCTTTTTGGGGCCCACTTAAAATTTTGAGTGAAAGTTCTAACTTCCTGAGTTTGTTCGCTAATCAGGCCCTGCAAAAGACCTAGGCATCAAAGATTCCACTAAGTAAGCCGGCCGCTATGGTCAATCGCACGTCAATAGCATCTGAGGCCGTAGCTATAGGGTCTACATAGGGGTTTGATTCCCCCCCCCTCCGAAATTTTAGTGAATGCTTTAGTAGTTTTTTATTTGCGTTGATTCTGATTAATTTTAAATAAACTAATAATCTCTTCATCAATGAGAACATAAACTACTCTAACCAATATTATTATAATTGGTTCAAAAATGGGCAATTTATTAAAGTTGGAAAAAAATTAGCGCTACATTTCACACACACCCGAAATTTAATTTTATCATTACATATCCCTGCCCCCATTTTTTTTCTACCTAGCGCCTGATCAAACAAAACGCCAAAAGTGGGGCTCTGGTAAGCTAGACCATCTATGTTTTATACAGAAGGAAAAAATCACTTAATTGATAATAATGAAATAAAATTCGTGTATTTTTCGACAATAAAGGAAATGTATTAAATTAACAATGCTTTGTAACATGGTAAAAGCAGCCCCAGATTGCGTGTTGGTTAGCTCGCCACTCCTTAACCCATTAACGCAGAGTGTCTTTTTTTGAGGACGGTCGCAAAAATACATAAGCATTCATTATTTACCTGTGCTAATTTCTCAAATAACAAATTAGCATTTCAAAAAATACTCAATGATAGCCGGGTTAAATGCGAATTTTTGAGTGTTTTAACCCTTTAACGCGCAGTGTTCCCGCTCTGGGAACACCCAACTCTGACTTTTTGACTGTTGCCAGTCACGAAGAATAGATTTGATTTCTATAAAAATAGTGGCGGGTGACATATCTCCACGAGAATCCTTTAATTTTTAGCACGTCATTTCCCGTAAAAAAATTTGTCACGATTATTTTTAACAGCACTGACATCTGCTGAGAACTGGAAGAATGCGAGAACAGCTGTATAGATTGCCCAATGCTGAAAAAAGGGCAGCCGTTGCCATCGCTCGACTTAACTACCAGCAAGATGGCGGACGATCGAAACGTTCATCGAGTGCCATAGATCTAGAGACCCTTTTTGACCCAGCTGGGTCAAATGCGTATCCTTGGTTACAATAATATGAAAGAAACGGGAAATGGCTAAAAAGTGCTTTTACCCACTGCATGCCCACATTTTATTTAAAAGGGATATGAGCGATAAACACGCCAAGTATTGTAAATTCGACATATTAAAGCTGTGAAAGATCCTGCATTTTCGCGTATGCATTATTGTTATTTTGTAATCTAGCAACTGCGTCACGTACATAAGTAACAGTAACCAGTAACGAATATTCTTGCTCCATTGGACGTCACTGAATTGTTCATTTGGATTTTCGTACATGCGTTATTGTTATTGCGCTAATGTTTACATCTAGCTGCTGCCGTTAGCAGCGTGGAAATAGCGTTGATACCGCATATGTTAGCATATTATATAAGTAGATTATTATCGATCGAACTGGTTCATGTCATTTTCGTCTGATTATTTCGTCATCTCATTTTCATCAAATTCGTCTAACCCTTTCAGGCGCAACCTTTTCCCAATGCTGAAAAAAGGGCAGCCGCTGTCATCAGCTGGCTGGCCGGCACAGCCAGCTGCGTCAAAAAAGGGACTCTAGATCTGTGGCTCGCGATGAACGTTTCGATCGTCCGCCATCTTGCTGGTAGTTAAGTCGAGCGATGGCAACGGCTGCCCTTTTTTCAGCATTGGGCAATCTATACAGCTGTTCTCGCATTCTTCCAGTTCTCAGCAGATGTCAGTGCTGTTAAAAATAATCGTGACAAATTTTTTTACGGGAAATGACGTGCTAAAAATTAAAGGATTCTCGTGGAGATATGTCACCCGCCACTATTTTTATAGAAATCAAATCTATTCTTCGTGACTGGCAACAGTCAAAACGTCAGAGTTTGGTGTTCCCAGAGCGGGAACACTGCTTGTTAAAGGGTTAAGCCAAATCACGTTGCAGCGCGAGTCCACTGTAATGCAGCGAAACGTAAAAATCAATGAACAGAATTTTAAGTCTCAGTCGCTCCGAGGGTTAAAAGGCAAAGCTATCCTACAAGTAGGCACTTTTTGAAAGTCCTGATGGAAACCGCACTTCAGTGCTAATAATAATAATCGCCTTGCCGAGTGAGTCCAATGAATCACTTAAAATTCTATTTCGACTGGTCGGGTTGAAGGGTGAAAAAATTAAAAAGGAGCGCCGAGTCATAATAATTATAAACGGTAAGGGCCAAACCTAATCGGGGCCTTTCCCCAGCGGGATAAGCCAGCGGGCGCCCCGCCCATGTATAAATAGTAAGCAGCCCCAAAAGTCGACGGTGTTATCTTTAAGCAAATTACAAAATGGGCTTGGTGCGGGAAATAGCTCATTTATTTATCTCTCGAAGACCTAGGGCCCCACATTTCAGCGCCACTGGCCTCTCTCCGTGCCGCGCGGGAAGGAAGCCAAGGTTATTTTAAAGAGAGGTGAGGGAAAGAGAGGTTGCCCCAGTGGCGTGGGCAGAAGGAGAGGGGGAGGGGCGATAAGGGCGGCGGAACATTTTATGCAGAAATGTGTCATTATTTTTTTTTATCAATTCATTTAAATGAACCCATGTTTAGACTGTTTGCTCTCAGTATTGAAAGGACACAGGGGGAAGATTCCCCTTCTTTGAGTCGTGTCACTTCGCGGTACGAGACTGTAATGCTCAGCGTCGACCAACCTGGAAAACTCCGGGTGGGTTTTCTTTGAAAAAACGCGCTTGAAAAAAAAAAAAAAAAAAAAAAAAAAGATCTTTTTTTTCAAAATTTCAATGTTAATCACTTAGCTAATGCATCTCTTAATATCAGTACACCACTTGTAAAGTTCATAAACAGCACTCGCCCCCCCCCTTCTACCACCACTACCCAAGAAAAGATTTTTAAAAATCAGAAAGACTTTTCTGGGGAAAATTTTTATGCCTATCATTTGAATTAAAATGAATAAGGATTTTTTACCATAAAAAGACGTTACTTAAAAGTTCTAATTCAGCACTAGTATAGTACTTAATTTCATTGTTAAAATTATTACTTTTGATCCATTAACCAAACCACGATTGGCTATCCTTATTATTGATTTATACATTTTTCATGTATAATTGATTATTATTATTATTATTATCAATTAACCATTTATTCGTATATAATTGATTTTTGTTATCAGTTGCTTTAGGTTGTACTTAGTAATTAAGAAAAATTTTTCAAACATTCTGAACCCCCATCAATTCTTTAAAAAAACATAAAACCAAAAAATCTAGATAAAACCCGAAAAACCCTTTTAAAAAACCTGGTTTTTAACATCCTTGGTGATGCTCCGCGTAGTTCTGAAGGATCCTATACTGAGAAGGCCTATTTGCCTCTGTTGTTCACTTTTTCTAACCTTTCTACTTGTATGGACTGTGGAACTTTTTTTTTCAGCTGCAGAAAGGTGGACCTTTTGTACTACCTGAAACAATCGTCTTGATAAATCCCTGTTTTAGTATCTTATTTTATAAATTTTTAAATTAATTTTACCTTTTAACACCCTGTTTTCTGTTGAGCGTGCTTGTTGATACATACGAGTAAGTACAATAATCTGGCTGCAAATTCAGACCCAAAGCCTTTTAAAGAGGATTCCTTGAATCATTCGATATGGCTACTGTTATCAATATATTGAACTAGAAGAGAAAAACCGCTATGGAGGCAATTACAACGTGCGCCAGAAAAAGCATTCGACAAAAATATGTTCAACTCAATATATTTAATATTTGTCTCCTTAAAATAAATAACTTCATATTCAATTTTTATTATCTACTAAAATCGGAATTGCTTTTTCTTCTAAAAACGTGCGAAAACTTTTCGCATTCGAAAGATTTCATTTCGCTGGGAATTTCCCCTCTTATATCAATGTTTCATCAGAAGAAATTATTTTATCTGTGAAAACTGGCTAATCTAGAGACAGTGTTTTAAATGAATTGGAATCGCAATTTTCCCTTCAAAGCCTGATAACTGTGACTTCAGTGTAACGTTATTATCGCTTGAGGCACCTAATTTTGTCATGCAATTGATTCACTCTTTTTACGCTCGGAAATAAAATGGAGCTGAAAATAGCGGAAAATGGCTTGAAAATTAGGGAACAGGTGAATTTTCAGATTTTTAAAGTAGCACAAATTATTTTCTTTATTTTTATACATAAATATGAAAAATTTCAAGCGGATCGTACAAACGCTGAAGATTTTATTACGTTTTTGCGCTTAACTTTTTAATCTTTTTGGAGTAAATGTAAGCGTTTAATCTTGGAGTGGTTTCCCAGTATTGTTAGAGAGTCCATGATCAATATACACTAAAAAAAAAATGTTTTGTTGAATCAACAAAAATTTTGTTAAATCAACAAAATTATCCGGCTGAAATAGCGGCAACGAAATTTTTGCTAAATTAACAAAATGATTTGGTTACTTCAACAGAACATTTTGTCACTTTAACCAAAGAATTTTGTTAAAATAAGCAAATGTTTTGTTAATTTAACCAAACTATTTGGTTAAATGGTTTATTTGGTTAAAATCAACGAAATTAGTTGTTTGAATTAATAATTTTTGTTGTTGTTGTTGTTTACTGGTATGTTCATGGCTCCTTTAACAAAATTATTTTGTTGATTTTAATATGTTATTTTTTAACCCATAAACAAATGGTTGAAAGTTCCAGAGCTAAAACTAATTAATTATCTAATCATCAAAATTTACATTTTCATTTGAATTGCTTTTATATATCTACAAGTTTAATTTTATCAGCTTCAACGTCAGGGTTTTTTTTTTCTCCGCATACAACAAACTTAGTAAGGCGGTCAGATTATTTAAAATTCGTTATGGGTGTGTTTTTCTATTATGTAGTCGCATTCAAAATTATTTAATGTCAAAATTTGGGCGAATATTTTACATTACCCATACACATGAAAACAATATGTATCGGTAAAAGAAGCGTTTCTTCTGAGAAATCAAAATAACCGTTAGCCGCAAATTTAGGTAGATATGCACATAAATAACCGCTGAATTAATTATTTTAAATGAGCGAAACATTTTTTATGCATACTTTAATATATAATACATTTAGTATAGTATACATTTTTTATAGTATACATTTATAGTATGCATTTTTTATAGTATACATTTTTTATAGTATACACTTTAATATAGCATACATTTTTTATGCATACATAATTAGATAAATTTAGACAAAGTAAAACTACTTTGTCTAAATTTATCTAATTATGTATTAAGTATGCATAATTCTATGCTATTTTTTAACGCTGTTTTCACGTGTATATTGGTCATACTTCATAAATTATTAGATACTTGTTTCGGTGTTTAGTTTAAGATTAAATACCAATAGCAATAACAATCACGAAAAATCTTTGAACAATGAGGAAACACGCGACAGTTTTCATACGCTGATTAAGCATCAGAGGGGCCATTTTTTGAAGAAGTTTGAGAACAACCTTGTTATAAAAAAACCGGGGGGGGCGGAGAAGATCATTCGTGATAAGAACAAAACGAATGAAGTGTAATTCTAACATTACAACCGTCTGTTAAAGCATTTCGTTATCTCAGCTATCAATTTTGAATACATATAATTATTTTTATTTTATCAGGAAGACAGATGCGATTCGGACTCTACTTTTTCAGACAAATCTGACATTGAGTTGTTTTGAAGTATGTAGATACAGATAAAAGAATTAAAGCAAAAAATGTAAATTTTAATTAATAGGTAAAACAATTAGATTTACTTCAGAAACTTTCGACTAACTCAGCAATTCCTTGTCTATAAGTATAATTTGTAGTTGTATTTGGTGTGGTCTGGATTTCTAGCTTCGTTCAGGCGAACGGCTTTGTACTACTGAATATCCGTGGTATGAAGGAATTAGCCATCTTGAATTGCAAAAAACATTGCCATGGAGTTAAAGCTGTGCACCAATCAAAAGTATTGAGGGCACAAAACACTTGAGTTCGGGACAACCCCTTGGAAAAGACACCGGTGCTTGGAACCGAACAGTGTCCAGGATGAAGGAGAATTTATATAACCTATAGTTCCACGCATTAATAAAATGGACGTTAGTGTTTTGAAAAGCTGATCTTTCTTCCGCCTTGTTCCACCCGTTGACGCATGTTAAAATTGATTGGACCAATCAGAATCTTTTAACAATATGATCAAAACGTTTAAGTCAAAATTCAAAGAGTTTTGTTAAATCGATTTGGCTCAATCAAACAAATTTTTGTCAAATCAACAAAACAAAACTACCAAACTGTTGAACCAAACAAATTTTGTTAAATTGAACAAAACACTTTTTAGCGGATAACTATATAGTAGGATTATTCAGGTTTCAATGGCATCAGTTATTTCAGTGATTTCGACACACATACGTAATGGTCTTTTCTGTCAATATTTCCAGTAGTTTTGTGAAGAAGCCATTTTTGCTAATGCTGTACCTTTTTGTTTTCCAGTGCAAGAGAATGGGAAGTGGTTGTTCTCGCGTACAACATGCTCGCAGAATTCTAAGCAACATGCACATGAATCACAGTGTCACCAACCTCAAGCCCCAGTGAGTAAAATGTTCCTAATTTTCCCTTAAACTCCTCAGATTTCTTGAGATTATTTTTCTTCATCGGATCTGTATTAGCAAATAAAAAGTTGAACCCCTGCAAAATTATAGGCAATGACCGTTTTCCCAAGTGCATTGGGGATTTTTACACTCTTTAAGTAATTCGGATGTACACGTGCCTCAATTTATATCAGTATTTCCGTGAAGCTTTCGTAACTAAATTTCATTCGGTAGGTATTTTAAATGAGGAATAATACTTATATTGTACATTTATTATCATCACAAGAAGTGAGCATTGAACATCTTATGAAAGAACAATTTATGAAAGAATAGCATAAAGCACCGATTATCGCCAGTAGTAGGAAATTTCAGTTGCAGATGCACACTTTGGTTGCAAGGGATAATATGACTGTGGCACTTCCTTTGTATTAGCAGCAGTTCTTGCTCCCTTTATTAATAGAATTGAAAAATTGAATCTAGAAGATGTGATAATTTTCATCCAGAACTTTGAGACTTATAAATCGTAATGAACGGAGATCTCTTCACCTAGTCGGGTTGTGAGTTAAAATACTAACTTATCCTAACTAATATTATTAATGTGAAAGTAAGTTTGTTTGTGACGTTTTCACTCCTAAACCGCTGAATCGATTATGATGAATTTTGGTATAGAGATAGATCGGACCCTGGAGACGGCTATAGGCTAATTAGAATTTTAGATTTTTAATTACTTTTTTAATTATTAATTAAAAACCGTTTTTACGTTGCCATGCTTGGCGAGTTTCGCCCGTATAAAATGTTTCATGTTATGAGCTAACAGAAATGTTATTACTTCAATGAAGAATCGCGTGTATTTGAAAAACATGAACTACCACGGAAATTATGCCAGTTTTACGCCGAATCTATCTATCTGCAATAATAAAATGAATGCCCTCCAGAGAAATCTGCAGCACACAGAGCTTTGAAAATTTGAGCACATAAGCCCATGACTTCGGTAGTGCGCACCTGAGGTTCAGAATTTTGAAATTTTAATTATTTTTTAACTATTAATTAAAAACGATTTTTAGGTGGCCATGCTTGGCGAGTTTCGACCACAAAAAATGATTTATGCTTTTGAAATGAAGCACAAATTCTATTTGCAGAATCGCGTGCATTTGGAAAATATGAAATGGCATGGAAATTACATTTGTTTTAAGTCAAATCAAAAAGCATAAGAAAGAAAAGTTTAAATGTATTTCTTAAAGTTCACAAATGCTACCAATAATGTGAATGCGTACGTTTGTGTGTTTGGATGTTTGTGACTAAGTCACACAAAATTGGCTGAACGAAATGAAAATGACAAAATTTGAAATGAAGATAGCTTATACCCTGGATTAACATACAGGCAACCTAAGGTATATAGTATAATATGCATGTAGCACAAATAATTCTTTTACAAAGACACTCAAAATAATTCTAATACATTACTCTCTATGGGCATTTGTAGCTACTGAACCGATTCTAGAACTTTTTTTACTGATTGAAAGTTACACTATTCCTGAGTATTATTGTTTGTTTGTTTGTGGATTAAGGCCGATTGACTGCACACGGGTCCTAGGTCTATATGTGGAATGCCCTCTGTGGGGGACTTTCTAAGGGTTCCTAGCCCGTATTTACGCGAGGTTTCGGAGAAAACCACGGAAAACTCCGAACGGCTTGGTAGACAGGCGTGACCGGGGTTTGAACCTGGCACCTTCCAGTTTCGAGAGCAGAATCTCTCAGCACTGGTGGGGCTCTGTGTATTATAGGCTACCTTTTATGCATATATCACAAATAGTTCTTTTACAAGGACATTCATAAGAATTACATACGCTCTATGTGTATCTCTGTAGCTACTGAACCTATTCAAAAACTTTTTTCACTGATAGAAAGCTACACTATTCCTGAGTATTATAGGCTAAAAGTCATGCATGCAGCATAAATAGTTCTTTTATGGGAACACTCAAAATAATTTTAATACATTACGCTCTATGGGTATCTCTGAAACTATAGAACCGATCCTAAAACTTTTTCACTAATAGAAAGCTGCTCTATTCCTGACTAACATTCTAAAATTCCTCCAAATAGCATAAATATTTCTTTTACAAGAACACTCAAAATAGTTCGCAAATATTGTCGTAACTGTCTCTATTCGCAAAATGCGTAAAAAAAAAAAAAAAAAAAAACAGCTAAATTTAGTAACTCTGCGTACTCTTTTTTTTTAAAAATGAAATACTACAACGTATTACATTTCATTTAAAATAAGTAAAAAAATAAATAATATTTAAATACAGTCACTTTTGTGCCTATAGTGAAAACATATTTCTTATTCACACGATTCATTTCTTTCTTGACCTAATTCTAAAGCCGACGCGGACGAAGTCGCGGGTAGCAGCTAGTCTAATATAATTGAATGCATATTAATTTACTGATGAATTAATACAAATCTAATACTTAACGTTGCAAATGTATTAACCAAAACTATAGAAAACAAATTTTTTTACAAATACTTTTTGTGACAGTTTTTGTCACTCAAATGAAAACTAAGTATGAAAACTTTCAATATATTGAAATGTATGAGCAGGACAGCATCATTGGACGCCGCTGAACTACCGAACTGAATTTAAAAAAAAAAAAAAAAAAAAAAAACATTTTTTACGGATAGAAAGCTACACTATTCCTGAGTAACATGGGCTAAAATTCGTGCAAATAGCATACATATTTTTTTTACAAAAACACTCAAACTAGTTGTCGTAACTGTCTCTATTCGAAAAATGCGTAAAAAAAAAAAAATCTAAATTTAGTAACTCTGCATACTCTCTTATTTTAAATGAACTATAGTACCATGTATTTTACTTCTTTTTAAAATAAGTAAAAAAATAATAATATTTAAATACAGTTACTTTTGTTTACAGTGCAAACACATTTGTTATTCACACATGCTTCATTTCTCTGCGAACCTAATTCTGAAGACGACGCGGACGAAGCCGCGGTTAGCAGCTAGTGTATTTATGAACCAGGGAAAGGTTGTTCCTTAAACATTGTTAATTGTAAATGGCATTTAATTATACAGGGTGTGTCACAATTTCCTCCCGAGTTTGGAAGGCTTATGAAAAAAAATTATATTACCAATACAGCAAAAAAGTGGACTTTACTGGATAAAGAAATATTAAAAGTTTTGATTCATAAATGTTCATATGTCAACCTTTCGTGATGTGGTAGATATGAAGTCTAAAATCAAATCCTTTCCTCCCCACACTCGCTTTAACATGTGACGATCGATGGTAGCCAATGCGGTTGTGATCCTTTGGCATAAATCTTGTAAATCACGTGGCATAGGAGGCACGAACACGCGATCTTTTATATGGAGTTAGGTCTGGGGGAGCGAAGGGGCCACGGAAGAAGTCGATTGTCGTCGTCAAAACTTCAACCCATCCAACGACGAGGAAGCTCGTTATCTGTGAAGCAAAACTTGTAATGTTTCTTTCTCCAGTAAAGTCAACTTTACTGGACAGTAAGTATTGGTAACATAGGCGCACCCACGGAGGGGGCTATGGGGGCTGAAGCCTCCCCTAAAGGTAGAAAGTAAGAAGTGAAAAGCTTTAAAAAATGAAAATTGTCGCTAATTAATTATTTTTTCTTTCTTTTTTTAATTGTCTTTTCAATTGTAAAAGTTATTTCTAACCAAAAAAGTCATTTATTTAAAAAGTTTTTAAATAAATGCTTACAGTTAGTTTACGAAACACTGTTAATCTCGGTTACAACGTCACTGAAAAGAGCAGATAATTATTTATGACTCCATACCAAGTTACATTGCTTGTGGGCTTGTGTTCTATGGGACAGTCAAGTGGTACCGAATATGTAGACGTTATAAGAGAGTTGTAACTAATCGAGGTCACTATAACCGTGTTCAGCAGTATTTGCATGTCGCCCAGCCCCCCCTAAACTAAAATCCTGGGTGCGCCACTGATTGGTAATATATTATTTTTTATAAGACTTCCAAACCCAGGAGGGAATTGTGACACACCCTGTATATTTTAATCCAAAAGACCTCTGGAGATATTTCTTTGATTACACTTGCAAACTTAAACGACAGATCTTCCCTGACAAAGACCGCCAGGAAGAAAAAGTTGTTTAAAACTGTGGTCGACTGCAGACGAGGCCACACTTGCCTTCCTCGACCAGCGTTGCTTCCAAGTTGGGTCTTTGAAGGGTCCGCTGGCAAGTACGCTTACGCCGACTGCTTTGAGGGATCCTCAGGATCCAGAGTAGAGCTCGAGCAATCACTGTGTTCCGTCGGAGCATTCAAAGCCCCATGCTGAGAAGGATTGCTGTCTCCATAGGCGGACCCACGGAGGGGGCTATGGGGGCTGAAGCCCCCCCTAAAGGAATATAGTTAGAAGTGAAAAACTTTAAAAATGAAAATTGTCGCTAATGTATTATTATTTTTTCTTTTTTTAATTGTCTTCAAGTTATTTCTAACCAAAAAAGACATTTATTTGAAAAAGTTTTTAAATAAATGCTTACAGTTAGTTTATGAAACACTGTTAATCTCGGTTACAACGTCATTGAAAAGATCAGATAATTATTTATGACTCCATACCGAGTTACATTGCTTGTGTTCTATGGGACAATCAAGTGGTACCGAATATGTAGACGTTATAAGAGAGTTGTAACTAATCGAGGTCACTATAACCGAGTTCAGCAGTATTTGTATGTCGCCCAGCCCCCCCTAAACTAAAATCCTGGGTGCGCCACTGGCTGTCTCCATAGCGTCTTTTCACGGGTGAAAGCGAACGGGTTCATTTTCTTACCTTTAGACGCAGTTCACCCATTGAGTTCAGACCTTTTACTCGCGCCAAACTGGATAAACGTGGGTTCAAGATTTAAAAATGAACAGGAAGGTAGGGGGGGGGGATGTATGATCCATTTTTTGATGGAATGCTTCGTCCTACTGATCGCCCTTCCCCTTATTTTTCTGGATTTCGAGTGTTTGTGATACATGAACCTTGTCTCTCCAACAGTGAGAACGGGAAAGAGTCTTCGCCCAAGGGGGAAGAGAACGGCGAGGCTCAAGAGGAGGACGACGAACTGGACGTGCTGAGTCCGATATCGGCCATCACCAAGCACGGGAGCGCCCGCACCAGAGGGCTATCGGGATCGGCCGCGTCCACGGTGCTGCCCGGAACAAGCATTGTGAGTGACCCACCCCTCCTTCTTTCCTTCTCAGAAAGCTAGCTCTCTCCACTCTCACGGAAACATAACTGAATGAATTTTTTTAAGTTTTCACGAGCTTTTGACACATCCTGGGTGCATCAAAGTTTTAAAATTAATTAAAAAAGAACAAATAACGATATAAGATTGTGGTTTGCCTGAATAAGATTAAGAGAGATTTCAGACTTTTTTTTTTTTTTTTAAATTGGAAATTTGCTTCCTATTGTACATGGCACCGCCACCCATCGGCAACATTTGGAACTACAACCTTTCTCGTCATTAAAAAGAAATCCCATCTCCTCTAAACCTATTTGTGCAAATCGCAATTTTCTATCATTATTTGTTCTTTTTCAATGAATTTTTAAAGTTTTTACGTATTTTTTGGTCACTCGGTATTTCAAACAAAACAAAATGAATGTATGGTTCTCGCATGGCTATCTTTGCCAGTTGAGGGAAAGGCATTCAGCTACAGTGACCTCTCACTTACATAGACGACTTTCAGAGGACCGTAGAATAAAGTCGTATAACTGAGAGAGTTGTCTTATTATCAAGGGTGCAGTGGCTCCCTTTTTTAAGTTGGCGCGGCTGCCTGGTTAACAAAAACATCAGTTGATGTCCGAAATTTCAGGTTTTAGTGCCATGAATTTAATTATTCCTTCATTGCGCTAAAATGAATAAATAATAAAACATGTGTCATACTTAATGTTTATTAAAACTTAACGGTCCTACACTTCAATAATGAAATGCAATCAATACCATGTCAATCATCATGGGATGAAGTTACAGTGTCAGTCATCAGTGTTCCACAAGTCAGGGGGGGATATATCGGGATATATCACCCTCCCGAAATTTTTGGATTAGTGATAAAATTCCGTCTATTTATACACATATAAATTCATATCCCCCGAAAAATCTTCCAGGCGCATACCCCCCCCCCCCCGAAAAATTCTCCTGGCTACGCGCCTGCCACAAGTCATACCGAAGGAAAAGAGGAACTGTGGTCTTTGTTCTGAATTAACTGTTTTTTTAATTTACTTTTGTAGCTATAAATATATAAACTGTAATTCAATAAACATTTTATTTAAAAAAAAAAAAAAACTTTGGCCAAGCCCCTTCTTAAAAAAAAAAATTGCATGCGACGGTATTTATTTATAGCACCCCGTCACTTTTTATTGTAGGGTGTATCCCTGTACTTATTACACAAGTTTATAGTTTTATGTTTGTGTGATTATGGCAACGCCACGGCGATGCCTTGGTAGCAGGACTTTCTAAAGGGTTCTAATGCGTATTCACGTTACATCTGAAAAAAAACCTACCAAAACTCCAGACCATTAGATCGACAGCCGCGCGATGGGACCCGAACCCGAGACCTTCACACTTCGGCCGTCTACCATTTTCAGTGCCATAACCACTGCGTTATGGTGAGGCGTTTACAGTTTTATATGCATATGCATTAATTATTTTACCTACATTAAAATATTGTAAAATTGAATACTAAGAACATATTTGAACAAAATTTATAAAATATGTTTAAAAAAATAAAACAAAAACATTTTAAAAAATTCACAAAATTCAAAGTTGCAGTTTACATATCACTATGTTTATTTTAAAGATTTACAGATGAGATTTAAAAAAAAAAAAATGAAGTAATGGTAGCTTGTTTCTGTAGTCGACTAAAAGAGAAAATATTCCAACACATTAAGCTCCATCGGTAGTCATTCTTTAAAGATTATTTTAGAGATATTCGGTTATTTTAAACAAAACAAAATTGGCGCATGTTATTAAGAATTACAAAATAAAATTCTCCACCGAACATAGTGTCTGTATCACTAATAGTTCTTCTATAGGAGTATTCAAAAGAATTCCAATGTAGTACAGTCTGTAGCAATTTAGCAGAACTCATCTATTTCAAGCACAATAAGTAAATAAACGATTATACCCGCTTACTTTTCATTTAAAAGATGTAAATAACATTTATAGCTCTGACACAAGCTCTCACGAAATTATATTATTAGTGATATACAGCTGGTTTGAAGTTACGGCGAAAGGGACAAACTTTCATGCAGTATTGTGTTCACACTTCCTTTCCTCATAGACATTTCTTCCGCTATGACGATTGGTCGAATTCTGCTCAAGAGACCATCGCGAATTAGCGGAGGAAACGTCTATGAGGGAGGGAGGTGTGCACACATTACTGCATGAAAGTTTGCCCCTTTCCCCGTAGCTTCCCACCCAAGGTATCCATCATCCCGTTGGCCTCTGGGACAATTGTTTCAACCTACGATGTGACTTCGTCTAGCCTATCTGTTACGCGTGTATTACCCCTTTCTTTTGCATACTAATTTACATTAATATTACATTTCTCAAACCGCCTGTAGTGCCACTTTCATTTGGGCGACACCTTCTACATCGACAAATTTGGCGCAAGAAAGGCTGTTGCGGTTGAAAAGTATTTTATAATGTATGTGCTTGGCATGATTTATCTTTCATTTTGGCTTTGGTTTTAATATTGCGATTTTCTCCGGAAGAGCCTGTCGCCTGGCCTGGACGAGCTGACGGAAATCCAGTCCTACAAGCCACTGCCAGAACTGACGGAGTTTTCCGAAGACACCAGGAACCTTTTGCTCGGACGATGCCCCACTCAGTCGCTGAACGAGAACAGACCGCTGGCCGAAATACCTTTCCTGGTCCTGTGTAACGGTGACGGTACGTATTCAAACGGTGCATTTCGGACTTAAAACTAAACCAGCAAGGTTATACAGTCTTTATGATTCAGGTTTGTCGGTGCCTGTCCGTGCATCTATCGTCAATATGTTCCATTGCAACGGAATTTCGTACAAAAAAAGAAAAAGCTGTTCTTTGTTTTATTATAAGAGCTCCTCAACACTTTGAAGTGCAACCATTTCCCGTTGTCGAAAAAGTTCAGCCGTTGTCATCGCGACATTTGTGACACAATGTTCTTGAGCTCTATGGCACGCACTGGGCGATTCGATCGACCGCCATCTTTCAGGTAGTTAAATCGTGCGATGGCAACGGCTGCACTTTTTCGACATTGGGCAGTCCATCTAGATGTCCTCCTTGAATATTTAACTGAAATCAAATTTATTCTTCTTTAATTTACTTTTGTAGTTTGAATCAAAAGCAGCCAAAATGTCAGAGTTGTGTACTCACAGTGAGGACACAACTCTGACACCGCGCATTTAAGGGTTAAGGCCCAAGTGGTGTAGCTCCCATTTTTCTAATTTTGAGATTTTTAAGGTTTTATCAGGGTTATCATTGTAAATTCATCATTATGCAGCAACTAGTGCTGCTAATTACACAGTTGCTAAATGAGTTACAACTTAACCATATGTGCTCTTAATAAACTGACCTTTGTTCAACATTTCTGTGACCCTAACTCCAAAAAATGGACTTACACCACTTGTACTTTAATGGGCTCATATATAACATTGATTTATTTTGCAGAATGGCCATTTATTCCCAAAGTTTGGTCTTGAAAAACTATTTTGGATTAAAACGATGGGGTTTGTTCATTTATTGGCTCCTGTCATCTTTTACGCAGGAGTGAGGGATGCACATTTTTTTGGTAGATAACTGTGTTCGGTCCAAAAATGGGTCCTATTTGTTGCGTAAAAAGAAAATATTGAACAGAGTTAGCAGAAATCAGAACTTTTTGTGTTGTACAGAACATCATTTATTTAGCTATTTTTATTTCTTTTTTACTTTTGCTATTTGCTGTAACTGGACCACAATTGTTGATTTCCCGGTGTCAGACTCTTCTGCAACTTCCCGAGCAGCCGTTTCCATTACGGCTTTTAGCTTATTGATTTTAACTATTTATCACGAACCAGCTTAGTTTTTCTTGAAATGTAGCTGCTGGAACCATACCACTGATTGCACAAAGGATAAATATGCTGTGTATTTGTGGCAACGAGCAATTGATTTTAACGTAGGATTACGCTTTTCTATAACGGTCATACATAGATATAGAAAAAAAAAAAAATCTTTTTTCGACGTCCTTTTGAGTTTCAATATTGCTCTGTTTGAAAACTAACTGGATAAACTATAGGTTCGAACTAATTCAAAGTTTCTTTTACAGTATTTAAGAATAATTAAGAACCTGGCGCCATCTACTTATATAGCAATAGCGCATGAGCCAAAATTCAAATTATCAGGTTGTAACGAAAGTTTTCCGCCATATCTGCCTGAAAAACTGCTAACTCCTTAGATAACTGTTTTTGAACTTTCGGTACCATACCTGCACCATGTTACATGATACAACAATAGTACTTAAAGCTGTACTCATAATTCGTTGATATTCTGTAGCTGACTTTTTGCAACACAACTGGAAGTAAATGATAGTTCTTATCCTGTAGAGTGATAGTTCCATTTGAGACACCTTGTACTTAATCATAACTATATTTTTTACAGATTTCACAACAAGGTGTTATAAAGTAAGCCTCTTTCTTTCAAATGTCGAAAATCGTTTGACAAAATATGAGCAAATACGCCGACACGAACTGTGCGCTGACGATGTTTGCGGTGGCGGGAAACTTTCGTTACAACCTAATAACTATATAGTGACGTCAAATGAAGCAAGCATATGCCATCCAGTAGCTACATTATAAAATAACAATAATGGATACTCAAAAATGCAAGATCTTTCGGACTTTTTCACAGCTTTAAACTATCGAATTTACAATACTAGGCGCATTGATCGCCCATCTAAAAAATGTCGCCATGTATTGGGCCAAAGCACATTTTAGCCATTTGCTATTTCAACGTCGGCTTTTAGGGCGACACCCAAAATGTGTAGCAACCCTAACCTAAATAAATTTAATGACAAACACTGTTTAAAACAAAGAAACATGATTTTCATTAAAATGCGTCCAGAACTTTTGTCAACACTGCACTGAGTAAAAAGAACAGTAAGGTATGGGACGGCAAAGCTGGCCGCCTTGGAGGCTAGTAAAATAAAAATTTTCCGAGACTAGGGTCCAAGGCCCCCAGACTCGCTACGCTCGCTTTTCGTATGAGGCATTCGGCCCCTAATAAGGCTTATTCGTAAAAAAGACATAATTTCAACAGACAAAACCCGAAGATTGGATCAGATAGAATGTTACTGAGCTACACATTGCTTGGTTCTTGCATGTTCATTGGTACATAAAAATTTAAACTTCACACTACAGTAGACCCCCTCCCCTCATAACACGGAAGATATTTTGTTATGGGAATCCGTGTTGTACGGGTCCTGAGCTATACTCCACCTGGAGTGCGGACTCCGCTTATAATCGCTGGAAAAATTATTTGCACTCCTCAGAAACACAATGATATTTAATGTTGCCATTCAAAAGTTATATTAATTAGGAGCGAAAGCGTAATAAAATCAGAACATCTGTTTCAGCTGTATTTTTAATAATGTAAAACCTATTGGACACCTTGCGAATTTGCCACCCATGGCGATTTTTCATTATTTGGTGACTTGCGTACATGTAAAGTTAATAAAAGCTACGGAACAGATAGGATAGCTTGCCACCAATGGCGACTTTTCATTATTTGGTGATTTACACATGCTCACAACCTATAATTACTGTTCATTTATGGTTACCGGAAAACCGTTATCCATATTTTCATTTACATAATCGTTTGCAGATTGGCGTACTTAGCACCACGAATTATACCATCTCGTCGCACTAGCAAAGATCCAAAGTGTACTATAACTGCTATAATGGCATAGTTAACGCCGCCAAATATTTCTGCTGGTAGCAAATAATCCAGCTGGACCGAACCGGCTTTAAAATAATCTGCATTTTAATTATTTTTCATTTTCAAGATATTAGTTATTCTGTTTTGGAAAAATGAATAATCGCTAATTCTAAACTCCTGTTGTCTAAGCGAACTTACTATTTAAAAATTGTCAACTTTGTGTAACACATTTTGAGTTACTTATTTCATATAGTTTTTATTTTGGCGTAAAATGGGTGTATTTCTACTTCATGTTTGACAATTTCACGCGATTCTAGATACTTGGAAACGCTTTGTTGCAAAGGAATGAATGATTTTATGCCAAATCTGGCAACCATTCTGTTTATTTTTTCAGTTTTTTATTAATATCTTCTAAAATAATTCGATTTTCGATATTTAAGTCAGCTTATCAGGTTCCTCGGAATTTTTCGAATCTGTGGGCACCTTAGTCGAAACTTAAATCCCCACGGTTTAGGAGGAGATAGGCCAACAAGCTTTAACAGGCCAGCGGCGACAGCGGCCTTTACTTTTTTTTTTAGAATAGAGAGAAACCGTCACTAGAAATTTACCTCAAATAAATGTAAATTCGCAGTTTGTACGAAATCTAAATAGCTTCTCGAGATTACAGTTTGCTAGTTTTCCCGAGATCTGCACAGTGGCCATATGATCAGTCATTGCCGTTTTATATGATCCTCTTTTTTCCTTGAACTGTAATTATAGAAAGCATTCACTAATATCTCTCAAGTAGTAAATGTCAAGTAAACGACTCTAATATTCAAATTTAAGATTGTTTGAACTTTGTAAAACTGGTTGTTTTTGTTTTCAGATGTCATCAATGAAAGCTATTAGTGAGTTTAATAGAGGGCAAATCGAGTCTATGTGACAAAATGGTGTAAAAGTATCTGACATTTCAAATATCAAATAGAAGCGTAATAAGGATGTATAAAGCATATTTAACTAAAGATAGGTCACAAGCTTCAACATCAAGGTGGGGAGGGGGGCATAGACCCCCGAAAAGTGGCCAAACGCGATGAAAGAAAATTGAAGCGGATTGTGAAGAAAAATATTGATTGAAAACTTTACAGGTTATTAAAAAATTCAATGATTCCAACTGAAAAACAAAGACGAGTAAATGCTATATACAAATCAAAAGGTGGAAACACTAAATATTAATTGAAGTCACTAGTCATTTGGCCAGTATGTCTATCATCCGTTGAGCCATAGGTAGGATTTAAACAGTGAAGTTCAGCGTTCCACATGAATTGTTGTTATTTTCAGGCATTATCTTTAAATTGTTTTAATTTGGCAACGATTCAAGCCTTGGCTTGCAAATGAAATTTCAAAATAGGATGAAAGTAAATGAAATTTGGTTACGTCGCATTAGTTGTAACGAACAATAAACGTTGAAAATTCATAATGAATAGATTAAATGAACTGAAACTGAATGATGATTGATTTATGAATCGATCAATTTTGAATAGAATTTGCAAAAATACTGTACATTTTGATGTCGTCAAGTCATAGCCGAGGCTTGTAATTAGATTATGAATTTAAAAAGTAGGAAAGTTTTTAAAGATAATATGGATTAAAGCACAGTACGCCGTATCTAAATCCTAACTAATATTATAAATGCGAAAGTGAGTTTGTTTGTTACGCTTTCACGCCTAAACCGCTGAATCCATTATGATGAATTTTGGCACAGAGATAGATGGGACCCTGGAGACGGTTATACGCTTTTTCTCGCGAAGAACTTATGAGTGGTATGAGGGAAGGGGGTAATACTATAAATGTGTATGTTTGTGACTCTCTCTCTCTCTCTCTCCACACACACACACACAATCGCACATAAACGGCTGAACGGATTTGGATAAAATTTGAAATGACGATAGCTAATACCCTGGATTAGCATATAGGTAACCTTTCATACATATAGCATAAATAGTTCTTTTACAGAACCGCTCAAAATAATTCATTACAGTCTACGGGCATCTTTGTAACTATTGAACTGATTCTAGAACTTTTTTCACATAGAAAGTTACACTATTCCTGAGTATTATACGCCAGCTTTCATGCATATAGCATAAATAGTTCTTTTACAGGGACCCCCAAAAGTACCCTAATACATTGCGCTATATGGATACCGCTGAACTACCGAACTGATAAAAAAAAAAGAAAAAGAAAAGCTTTTATGGATAGAAAGATACACTATTCCTGAGTAACATAGGTTAAAATTCATGTATATAGCATAGATAGTTCTTTTACAGGAACACTCAAAATAGTTCGCAAATATTGTCATAACTGTCTCCATTCACCCAATGCGTAAAAAAGATCTAAATTTAATAACTCTATGTATACCATGTATTATAGTACTTCATTTAAAATGAATAAATAATATATACAGTCATTTTTGTCGATAGCGCGTCATCAAACTATTTCTTTTTTGTTATTCACACATGCTTCATTTCTTTATGGACCTAATTCTAAAGCCGTCGATGGTAGAAGCTAGTTAGTAAATATTTTGTAAAAATAAGTGTTTAGCGGGTGCCTCACAACCAACGGAACGATAAGTAATTGCACTTTAATATAGATTCCGTGGTAGCTTCCACAGACAAGACTACCAGAATTTAAAAAAGAAAGAAAGAAAGAAAAAAAAAAAAAAAAGTGATAGAGAACATGACGGAGGCTCAATTTCCCCCCCCATTTAGCTGTTTAACACGCGCACATGTACCCTCTTGTAAAGGTTGGTTATAAAATTACTGGTTTCTTTATCACAGTACTCGAAAGAAATGCAATATATTACACTCTGGGCAGTCATTGTTTAAAGTGTGCTTTAGAGACATAAATCTATTTCAAAGAAAACAAAATTGATATATGTTATTGAGGTTTATAAAATAATGCTCTTCATCTAAAACAAGTGTATGCAGCATTTCTAGTCCTTTTACGGAAGCACACGAAAGAATTCCAATACCTTATAGTCGGAGGCAGTTCAGTGACATTCATCCAGTTCAAGCCCAATAAAATGTGTGTGTGTGTGTGTGTGTGTGAGTAATACTTTTCAATAGTTCATTCGTCCCCGGAAAGAATGGACATAGTATTTATATCTCTTTTATAAAGTGCCATAAAGTTACATGAGTAGTGATACGGCTGGTGAAGATTACATTCAAAATATCCCCAAAGGCCGCCAAGTTTGGCTGCTTATTAAGGATGTATCGCGAAATTTGTTACTATCGAAGTCTCCGATTTACATGCAACAAAAAGCAAAATTCGAATATTTATCCCACAGATGATTAATTTCAACTTAAATGAAAGGTCAGAATAGCAGATCAATCAGCAAATGCGTAACACCAGATTAAATTCTAATGGCATTGATTACAGGGTTGTTATGGAATTTTTCTAATGCAGCTATATGTGTGCATAAAAGATGACTGTGTTAAAAAGTGTCTTATAATCGCTGCGTTTGGCTGGATTTTATCTTTCAACTAAATATGCATTGAAGTGACAATCAGTTAGGAACGTTTAATTGGATACAATATTTTGTTAGAATAAAAAATAAAGCATACAATATTTTAGAAACAGATTTTAGTTGTTTTGAAGTAGACGAAAACTGACGTATTTTGTCACGGTATAATGTATCGAACACGAGAAATCCGTATTCGTGCTTTTCACTTCATTCTTCTTAGAATTTTGTAAAACTTGACAGATTACGTTCTACAACATTCATCATATGACACTTTGTCATTACCAAATTATCTATCTCAGAAACTACAGTTTCTGTTTTTCTATCTCCCATACTGCGTAGGAACATAATTCTTACAAGAGATTTTAAATATTGATTTAGCCAAAAAAAAAAATTGTTTTTTTCGCCATTTCTTTTTCGAAAAAATACCTACAAGCAGCTCTGTACACATACGAAGAATTTATTTGGTTAATGATCGCCTGCTTTAATCGATGTGGGCGTGAATATTCCTATACTCATTGTTAAAGCCCCAAGTAACCAAGCAACCACAAACGACTAAAAAACTTGCTAAGCGTAAATGTAGAAGAGCGAAATCCAAAATGAAGAAGCATGTATGTCTGACAAGTTACATTTCTGCATACAAATTTTAATTAACTGTTGCAAACGTAACGAGACTGAATGTCTCTCAAAATTATTTCTAAAATTAGGGCGGAGCTCATTTCAGATGCTATTTTAATCGATCCAGAAGTAGTATATTATAGGATAGTAGAATGACGTAATATAGACTTGGAGTCATTTTGATTCCTCCCCCCCTTTTTTTTTCACCTATCATTAGCGAACCTGATTGTTTCTTTCATCTTTCTTCTAGTTGTACTCTCAAATGAGCCGGATTTAGCCATTATGGAGAGTGAAGGTTCAGCCGCTGATTGTGTGTAGTTATGGATATTGTATGCCAAACGATGAGCCGGAAAAAATACTCTTAAAGCCTAAAAAAATATCGATCACTTTTAATTTCTAAATTGTTTAACGCCTTCAATCGATCATCATAGTTAGAAAATAGAGAATAAGAGAGTTTTCTATTCTGGCACTTTTAACTGCTGTTTCTTTATTTCTGTACGTTCAGGCTGTACGTCAATACCCCCCCCCCCAACACACACAAAAAAAGGGTCAAGTTCATTAGAAAGGAGCAATACCTTTTGAATTATGGACTCCTCCTATACAGGGTGTCCCAAAAAGGTGTTAATACGTTTTGCTGATGCGGCAGTGATAGATAAATTTCTGACATCAGAATTGTTCTAGAAGGTACACGAACAATCTTCAGTACACAGTTCACAGAAATTAATAAGCAATAACACAACTTATAACAATTAGCTTGGCACAGGAGCTTTCCTAGATGCTGTATTTCACACACAATAAAATGCTTCCATAGGCTAAAATTCGGTAGGAATTCTCGAGGGAAACTGACATCTATTCCTTAGCATACAACAAGGAAGTATTCACAAACAGCGTAGAAAAATATGCTTCTCAAAACGAGCGGGAGATCGCTTACAAAAGCCCACAATACAGAGCCTAACTAATGCATTGAACTCAACGAGCATTCACTAGGGAATGCAATCCCGCACTGTTTTTCGTTCCGCGGGATTTCGGGATTGAAATTTATGGATCCCGCGGAATCCCGCAATTCCTCGGGATTGGCATTTCATTCAGCTAAGAATTCATTTCAACACAAAAAAGTAGGAAGAAGTAAGATTTTAAGCACTGTGAACTTTAATAGCAATAATTAATGTTATTTGTTATAGTTAATATAGTACAATAATTTTCAGAAATACGAAAATTACAGTTAGGATATTTAAAATAAAATACTTTTTCTAAAAAAAGATTGTAAAAAGGGCAATGTAAAGAGTCACTCGTCTTCGTAGTCTTGATCTAATTTTAGTAAAATAGTTAAAAAAGCACGAATTAAAAATATTAAAACCTAAAAGGAAAACTTTTTATAACTAATTCGTGATTGTTCTCTAAGAGATAAATTAGTATGATATATCTATCTCTGTTCATTTGGAGAGTGGGAAGTTAGCGAAAAATTTAGATTACAGTATTGGATCCAGACTCCCATTGCTGGATAATTAGGAAAATTATAATTTTTACTTTCCGAACATGTACCATGTAAGGAAAGTATTGTAATCATGAAATAATTCGAATTCGAGATTTTGGTGTATTTACACATTTTGAGGTCTTCTGAATTGATTTATGCTATTTTTACGAGATGTATGTATGTATGTGTGTATGTGTGTGTGTGTGTGTTTGTGTGTATGTGAGTGAACACGATAGCTCCTGAACGGGGAATTCGATTGTGCTCAAATTGGGTATATATGTTATAAACTACCGTCGCACGACCGGTATTGATTTTGGTGTGTATAGGACTTATAGTTTTCCTACAGGGCTACGACAAAGATTTCTTTTACATTATGGCATATGGGGAGAAATTCTTGAAAGTGCGCTAGCATTTAAACGGTACATTCGATTGAGCTCAAATTGGGTATACATGTTATAAACCACCATCATAAGACCGATATTGATTTTGATGTGTATAGGACTTATAGTTCTTCTATAGGGCTACGACAAAGATTTCTTTTACATTATGGCCTATGCGGAGAAATTCTTGAAAGTGCGCTAGCGTTTAAACGGCGCATTCGATTGAGCTTCAATTTGGTATATATGTTTGAATGATTCATCGATTAAAATTTATTTAAATTCTTGGTAATGATCGTAATCGTAAGTGTTCGGAAAGTCGAGTGGAGTCACTCCAGATTTTTAATAATTGATTCATGCATTGTGAGATAAGATACATACATATGCAACCATTTTCGGTCAATCGACGAACGAGAAGGTGGCGTAAAATTGTATTAAAAATAAGTTATTTCTCAGTTTCAATCCCGCGAGACTAGTCCCGCAAACATTTGTGCGGGATCCAGCAGGATCTCGTTCCCGCGGGTTCGGGACTGCATTCCCTAGCAACTGCAGAACTGAACTGGTGGACGCAATCTGCCTTCCTCATACAGCCCCTTATAATACGGTAGATACTTTCTGTGTTATATAAATCTCTGTTGTACGAGTCACTAACACATGAGCAGCATCAGCAGTGTTAACCCTTTAACGCGCAGTGATCCCGCTCTGGGATCACCAAACTCTGACGTTTAGACTGGTGCCAGTCACGAAGAATAGATTGGATTTCTATAAAAATAGTTGCGAGTCACATAGCTCCACGAGAATCTTTTACTTTTTAGCACGTCATTTCCCGTGAAAAAATGGTCACGACTATTTTTAACAGCACTGATATCTGCTGAAAAATGGAAGAATGGGAGAACAGCTGGATAGATTGTCCAATGCTGAAAAAAGGGCAGCCGTTGCCATCGCTCGACTTAACTACCAGCAAGATGGCGGACGATCGAAACGTTCATCGCATGCCACAGATCTAGAGACCCTTTTTTGACGACAGCTGGCTGTGCGCGAGCTGTCGTCAAAATCCAGCTGCAACCTTCAAACCAGCTGCAACATGCTTGGGCATGGATGCCACGAGTTCTTGGTATATAACTGGAGACAGGTTGTACCAAATATTTAAGCTGCGGTCACGCAAAATCGAGATATTGGAACAGGGTGATGTTTGAGCTCTGAGCTGCCGCTCCATGTAATCCCAAAGATGCTTTATAGCAGGTATGGGCAACCTTTGGAAAGTTGCGGGCCAAAATTTAGGATGTTAGCGAAGTCGCGTACCGTATAAGGGAGATTTATGTGGGATTTTGATTTGGTTTATATGGATTGTCTATGGAAATTTGAAATGTTCCCCAGGCCGGATCAAAAGCCGTGACGGGCCAAATCCGGCCCGCGGACCGGGGTTGCCCACATGTGCTCTATAGGATATAGGACATTAATTGGAATTCATAACTATGCTCCTCGAACCACTCCAACATCATTCCAGCCTTGTGGCATGGCGCGTTGCCCTGTTGGAAGATTCCATTTTCTGTTGGGAAGACATATGCTATGTAAGGGTGCAACTGATCCACAATGATGTTCAGATAGTCCTCAGCATTCATGTTCTGTTCTACCTCAACTACGTGTCCCAAGAGAACGTTCCCCAATGCATACCACCGCCAACAGCCTGTGTATAGCCTGCTGTACAAGAGGGAACCAGTAGTCCATCCTGAAAGATGGCATACCTCAACACGGCCATCGATGTACTGAAGGAGAAACCAGAATTCATCCGAACAAACAACTGTCTTCTACATATCCGAGGTCCAGTCTCGATGTTCCCGTGTCCACCGTAGGCGTATTGACAATGACACTTGGTAAGCAGAGACACACGAGTAGGACGCCTGCTCCGCACAGGCGCGTAGCCAGGAAAATTTTTCGGGGGGGGGGGGAGGATATGAACTTATATGTGTATAAACAGACAGACTTTCATAACTAATCCAAAAATTTCGGGGGAAGGATATATCCCGATATCCCCCCTCCCCTGGCTCCGCAGTCCCATATCCAACAATGTCCGCTGAACTGTGTGTTCCGAAACACATGTACTTGGACCTGCATTGTATGGGGCTGTCAGCTGAGACACTGTCTGCCGCCGATTTTGCTGTACTAGGCTGGACAGTCTCCGGCGTCTTCTTTCTTGGACGATGCGAGGACGCCCAACATCTTGGTGTCTACTGCTGGTTTCACTATCATTAATCCACTTCTTATGAATTTTTAACAACTGCAAGTCATGAACAACCGAACGTCGTGCGGTTTCGGAGAGACTCGTTTCGAGTCTTCGGGGCATTGCAATCTGCCCTCTATCCAATTCGCTTAGCAATTCTCCAGCAAAAGTTAATTCAATACCATTCCCACTTATTTACGTGCTCTCCATGTCATCCAGACGAGTTCATTGAAAATTGCGGGGGTGATCATATTGCTTTGGCTCGTCAGTATACATCTTTAACTTAATGCGTCGTCAAAATTGACCATCTTATAAACTTTTTACTTCCTTGTACGTAGTATAAGGAAGTAATGTGATTCCGAAAAATTTTGGGGGCCAAATTTCGACAAAAAAACCGATTTTGACTACCTCTAAATTGAATTTTAAAATTTTTTCCGATGCATCTCATCGTAGGCTATCATGCACGATCATATTAATGCGTCTGCAACTCATTTTGACCAGCGGCGAGTCTATTGTGGCCAGTTTTTCCATGCCGCCTGTCCGTACGTACGTACGTATGTATGTAACTCGCATATCTCAAAAACTATGGGTCGTAGAATGTTGAGATTTGATATTTAGGATTGTTCTATGATCTAGTTGTGCACCTCCCCTTTTGGTGATAATCGAATGGATAGTTTATGTACAGGACCGCCCAAAAGATTCGAAATACATTACGCTCTATGGGCCGATATTCATTAAACTCGCTTAACTCAAAAGCTATTAGGCGTAGAATGTCCAAACTTCATATTTTGGATATTTGTAACATCTAGTTGTGCACCTCCCTGTTTGGTTCCATTCGACTGGATAGTTTATCTACAGGACTGCCCAAAACATTCGAAATACATTACGCTCAATGTATTTCGAATCTTGGCGAGTTTTGACGAAATATCGCCAAATTTGGCGATATTCAGTTATTTGGTCCATGCCCAAAGTATCGCCATTTGTCATCGTTCTTGGCGAGTTTTGGCGAAATATCGCCATATTTGGCGATAATCTGTCATTGTTTGGTTCATGCTTAAAATCTCGCCAAATGTCGTCGAAATTGACGAGTTTCGCCGAAATATCGCCAAATTTGGCGCCAAAAATTATTTCGTATTTTGTATAACTGTAAAACTTTAACCCGTAGAATTTTGAACTTTTGTATTTAGATCTATTGTAATATCTAACTGTTTTCAATATCTTTTTTGACAGCAATCGACTGAGAATTTATTTACAGGGTTTGCCAAATGACTTTAAATACATTGAGGTGTATGAATGCATTCAATTCATTGAAAGTCTGTGGTCAATGACTACTTTGGCTATCCCCAAAATCTCGCAGACTATCTCAAGTTTGTCGGCTTTTGGTGAAATATCGCCAAATAAAGTGTCAGAAGGAAATCTTTCAAATTGAACTCAGCTTGGCGATATCGAAATATTTGGCTAGAAATCGCTAAATCTTACTATTATTGATATTTTATCTCTTTCAAAGAAATAAGTTTAGAGGAAGTGCGTCGAAAATATTTTTGATCTAATAGACGTGCAAGGAAGTCGTGTTGGACACATCAGATTTTTTTTTTCAATTTTCTGAAAAACGGTTTTCTTCACAGGAATAAAATATACTAGCTGCCAACTCGGTTAGCTACATACTCACTGCAGTTTTGACTCAATTTCTGGACTCATTTCAACGAACATCATGTTTTTTTTTGTTTTAACAGTACTTGCCATTCAATTTATTTAGGTTAGGGTTGCTAAAAATTTGGAATGCCGCGATAAAAGCTGGTGGTGGTCTAGTGCAGTCATCAGGCCCTGCATGCATAAATTCGCTGTACTACAGTGCTTCCCTAATCATTGCGTACGCCGAGTGAGTGTTACGTGACGTTCTCTGTTCCAGACGCCTACAGCTTCTTCGAGGAGGTCCAGAAGAAAGTGGTGAGTTCCCTGAAGGAGCTGTGCTTCGAGCGGGACACGACCCTCAGCATCTTCGTGTTCGGACACCAGTCCATCCCCTGCGGCAGCGACTTCCGGCACCTCATCGTCCACTTCACGAGGAACCTGCTCAAGTCGCAGAGGCTGATCACGATGGTGAGTTGGGATACATGAGTGACCAAGGTAATATCATGGCTCACTTGGATAAATACAGGCTGTCCGAAAACCAGTTTCTCCTATGGGATTTTCCGTACGAGTAAATTTTTGCTTCTTCGCAGATTTGTCGCTTTTACCCAACGAATCACTGTTGCCATCTCTGCCGGAGAAAATATGCCTAAAATCAAAGCTAAAAGTATCCAGGAATGGATAACAATGGCCGCATTCGTAAACGATAAACTCGTTGCACTCGTGCAACGCTAGGCATATTTTCTCCGGCAGAGATGGCAACAGTGATTCGTTGGGTAAAAGCGACAAATCGGCGAAGAAGCGAAAATTTACTCGTACGGAAAAACGGAGCTTTTTGGAAAGCCTGTATATATCCCAGTGAGCCATGGTAATATAGACGCGGTTTTTCTCTACTCTATAAGGCTTCGACGATGCGAGGAATATTTTTACGGCACACGAATCAAGAAGCTGAGAAAACCGGATAAATACTGTAAAAGCACTTATTTTCGCGAAAATGAAGATATCGGCGGTGATTTTGTGAACTGAAAACTTAACGAATTTTATGTGAATAGAATCGGAAGTTGAAAAATCCCGAAAGTACCTAAATGTAGTATCCCTTTTGCATAAAACATTTTAAGAAAGTTCCTTTCGTCCTCACCTTCCCATTTTGAATGGCTTCAAAGAAGCTGGGTATAAATATTGTGAGTGAGCTGCATTCTGTTGGTTGTACTATTATTTTATATTCAAGAAATAGTAGTATAGTATTCAATAAATAGTTGTAAGAAAGAAAGTTGTCCCGAAAGAGTTTTTTAGTAGCTGTGCAATAAATTATTCAATTTTAGTAAGTGAAAAATTTCTGATTTTTTATTCGTATTTGAGGCGAAAAAAAAAAAAGTACATCGCGAGGCTTTCATTTTCGCCAAAATGAAAACCTCGCGAAAATAAGCGCTTTTACAGTACATACAAAATAAGCCTGAATGAGGTCCCACAGTGGGCCACTCGGCTACGCTCCGCTTCCACAAGAACACCGAGAGTGAAGCGGTGCCGACCTCTCTCGGCTGAACTGCTAAGGGACCGTGTACGCTAAGGGAAGCTGGTGCACGTATATTCGTGTCTCCAATGCGTCCTGCATGTACAGTACAAACGTTACCACTGGGGGGGGGTGCCGATTCGGGTGCTACGTCTCTCATCCGAAATGGGTTCAAGATTAGGGGACCTTTCATAGGAGGATTGCCTACTAGACGCCTCCATTATGAAAAGGCCAACATCTCCGGCCCTCGTAGAATCAGTATTCGACAGCTGATACAGCCATTAGAAAGAAAAAAAAAACTTTTAAATCATATTAGTTTGTTTTATTCTGAAACCATTCTGGATGAATTTTAACCCTCTCGTCACCGAATTATGAAAATTCAGAAAAAAAAAATCTGTCTAGTATTTAATGCATCTGAAATACTATTATAAATCATGCAAAAATATTTTTTTCTAATGTCGATTCATATTAGATTTTTCTAATATTAATTTCTGCATTTTCGAAGCATTTTGTTATGCTAAAATCAGGGGCGTAGCCAGAAATTTTTCATGAGGGGGGGGGGGTTATGACTACTGAAACTCACATATATGCATACATGTGTGTGATAAAGGAGTGAAGAATATATATTTTGTATGGAAAAATTCCTCATCGGGGGGTTATGACCCCCTAACCCCCCCCCCCTTGGCTACGCCCCTGGCTAAAATTAATTAAAAAGAATGCACATATTAGGTAAAGGTTGAGGAATAAGGAAAAAACTATACTTACCTTAAAAAGAAAAAAAAACGGTAAAAAAGCAGCGTCCATATTTTCTTAATTTTTCTCCTGAAACAATGACGCGAAAACTGTAAAAAAATGATCTAAATGGACTAGCACTGCAATCTAGGCACGATTTATGTATCTAGTTAAGAGCCTCATATACTTCCAACATGAACTAAGGATATTGATATCACTGAAAGAAAAAAATACTAAATTCAATTGCTTTCTCTCTAAATATTGCTATTTGAAGCAGGAGCCTCATATGAGGTTCAGGGTGACGAGAGGGTTAACTGAAAATTCCAGGTCAGTAACATAAGATCCAAAGTCTCAACAGTTTGAGTATTACTGCAAACACAGAAAATAGGTTTTCCTTCAGTAAAGTGCGTTTTCCCCTCCTGTTCCAGACAATCTTTGGTCAGCCTTCCGTGACTGTGCAGCCGCCGGACGTCATATTGCAGTCCGACTTCGACTCGGCGGTCAGTCGCATGACGTCGGTGGACAGTCGGGAGCTCATCCACTGCGTCTACAATGCGGACGTGAACGCCCTCAAGCCGTGCTACAAACTGTCGTCTCGAATACGTAAAGCAGAGGACTGGCCGCGGCAGAGCGAGAAGATTCTGAGGGTGCTGGAAGCGGCCATGGATGAGGCCGACAAAGACGTGTACCTGACCTCTGGTATGTAACACGGAAAGATCCACTACTTTCTTTTATGTTTATACAGGTTGTCCCAAAAACACTATCCTGGGCTTTTATTTCTTAATTATTCATCATAGACCTATACAATTAAGTTACGTAAAAAAAGGTACAGAATTTTATGGTATCGATTAAAATTTTTCATCAGATTAAACCTAAATATGGGCCGAAGTGTTACTCATTTTTGAAATATTGTAAAATTTCGTATGTTTAAAATTTTTCCTTAGTATTTCATAACTCCTGCAGGTCCCAACACAGTTCACTGTATAACTTGTAAAGGAACATTCTAATTTTTTTTCAAAATCTCTAACGCAATTGGATTCTTTAAAAGGTGTAAGATAAGATAGTGTAAGATACCCACCGGAGGGACCGACCCGAGGATTTACGGCCAATATCCCTCTGGGGAAGAAGAGTCCACCCCGCTCGGCAAAGCGACACCAGCCCGTTGCTAAGGCCAAGACCTCCTCGGGCCACAGCCCGACGGGCCCGGCCGCCAAGTTCAAAGCCGCGAAAGGAGCCCGATCGCCCCACTATCCGTTTATTTGAAACCAAAAAAGAACTACAAACTATACCGCTGGCAAAACACAAATAGCCAGCGGTAGAGCTAGAAATACAAAATAATAAGATTAATAAATTAGTAATAACAATAACAATAGTATAAAAAGGACAGCAACCTCCAAAGATTCAGTCCAAGAGTATTCGTCTCAGTGGTCCATAAATGAAGTCTTTTAAGTTCATAATAGTTTATTATCTTCATAGTAGTCCACCAATAAGTTATATCAGTTTATTTAGTTCTTTATTTTACTTGGTTCCACACCACCGTCGATGTAACACCGCTGCGCTGTTATTCTTTGGGTTTTTGCCAGCATTGGATATATGAAACCTTTAAAAGGTGTATTATTTAAAAGGTGTTCAAAATTTGCATGATTTCCTAAAAGTTCAGCCTTGAAAGTCCGATTTTCCCCTCTAGTGTTCGAGGATATTCTTCGGACGCTGCTGGACAATAGCGACATGGCCTCCCGGGGCAGGTCCTTTCTCATCCACCTGGAGCACAGCACGGAAGGAGGAGGGAAGCGGAAGCCCCGGAAGGAGGACATCCGGGTCCAGCACCTCCTGTCCACGTGGGAGGATATCATCCCAGACGACTTCAAGCTCAGCTTCTTCGACGGCGACTCGTGGCAGGAGCTGGAGACGAGGACGACAGAAGGGGGCGCCACCTTCGGAGGCCTGCGAGAGAGTCTGAGGCAGGTGCTCGAGAAGATGCTAGACGAGTTCGGAGAAGAACTCGAAGCTAAAGGTGACAGACTAATTCTACTATACGATTAGCAAATGGTCTGACGACACGACAGTCCATTGCCTCCTCGCACAAAATTGGCTCCAAAAGTTTCCAAACTTAGTGCTGCGTCAACTGAACTATGTTTCACGAAAGCGCAGCATTAACTAGCCCTAGAACAAACACCAATTTACCCAACTGTGGCCGTTCTGTTCAGGTTTTTGTGAAGAAGACCTACCACAATAGATTAAGATTGTCCACTTTTGACGATTTACAGCCTCGTTAGGCAGGCGACAAAAAATAATTTCTCAAAATTAAATGCAGTTTGGCAACATCTTCTCTATTTGACAAGAAATTGCCAAACCTATTTTGGTACTTACGTATTATTCCGACGGTCATTTCCGCCAAAATATTTTTTCATCAAATGTGCTGGCAAACTGTTCCCAATCATATTCCAAACCATCAATAATTTCGTATGTTTGGCCTTTATCTTCTTGGCGAAAAATCGCTCGTCTTGGCGGAACGCCGGGATAAAACATAAGTACCCCTATTTTACTATAGGAAGGATATTATTGTTTGAAAATCGAAAAAAAAAAACATATTTTTAAACCATCGCCTAAAGGATTGCCAGTAGCAGCGTTCGTAGTAATATGTAGAAAGCCTCCGAGGTAAGCCACTTTTGGCGATTTATCGCCAAGTTTTGAGCCAAAAAGTAAGTTTCCAAAACTGAATCCACTTTGTTAATACCTTGTATACTTCGAGAAATCGCCAAATCTTATTTTACAGTGGGAATAGTTTTTCATTATCGTGAAGTCAGTTTTCTTTTCTTGAAAAATTCTTGTTTGTTTATTTCTTTTCGTAGACATTGACCTCCAGCTTCAGGAGGAGCTCGTCCACCAGCAGATGGAGATCCAGAACCACCTGAAGACGTTCCAGGACCGGCCGGAGCTGGTGTCCTCCCTCATGAACTACCTGGCCGGGCCGCACAGCCATCCCTTGGTGGTGCACGGGCGGCAGGGGCGGGGCAAGAGCGCCCTTCTCGCAGTGGCCTCGGTGCTGTGCGGGGCCGTGTTCCCCAACAGACCGGTGCTCTTCCGATCCGCGTGCGTCTCCCCGGAGTCCTTCACCCAGGAACAGATCCTGAGGAGCGTGTGCGAACAGCTCTCCGTCCTGTACGGAGAGCATCCTTCCATGGCCTCCAGGGTAGAGTGTGCAGTCCATTTGTATTACTTACTTATTTTTATATTTTTCAAAGTGTCCAGTCTCTTTCTGCATTTATCCACCAGATGATCCATACTTCTATCATATCTGAGGATCCAAAATGTAGCCCAAGTGTTTGAGTGCTTTTCGTATATCCATTGTGATTTTGGGCCGGTTGTAGTAAATACGCCAGTTAGATGTGAAGAAGCTAGAAGTGGACATCCGTTAAGTTTCAATTTATGACTCAGCAAAACTCAGCACCAGAGAGGGTAGTATATACTACAGATTCAATTTGACCTATACCAGAGGACTGATTTTTTTCCCAAGTTAAACCAATTTTAGAGTACGGGTTCCCGATTTATTTCTGCGCTTCTGACCCTAATTTAAGAAAATAGGAGTATATTTAAGTGCTACTCCGATTATCACTGGCATGAGTTGCACCACAGATCTGGTACTATTTGAAAGCGTTATTCAACCCTTAAACACTAGAAGAGACATGGTGCTTGTGATGAATTTTGACATCAAGCTTTTCAGTTACGACCACAATCGTACACTCACTTTTTCTCAATAATCGGACAAATACACACTCGAAAGAGGTAATCCTTTCTCTGTCTGAAAGTTGAGAGGCACTTTTTAAGAACAATCACTAACCCCTTGGAAGGTTTGCCTTGTATCCATTTTCAGTCTGATCTAGGGACACGCGCAAATAAATACCATGGTTTACTCGATTATCTACACCAATGATTCCCAACTGGTGGTTCGCTAACTCCCAGGGGTTCGTGAAAATAGTATGCTAGTATACAACGTTAGCACAAGGAGTTCGCCGAATTCTTTCAGATTTTAGAAGTGGTTTGCATGAAGAAAAAGGTTGGTATTCACTGATCTACGCGAACTGGCCCTTGACATTAAATCAATTTCCAGCTGCAGTTATTCAAATATATACTGATGGCAGTGAAGACGAACATAACTCTTGTTGAAGCAGTGTCTTCATTAAGGCTTCTACCTACTCACAAAAAACAAATTTAGGAATCCAGATTTCTGCTCCGTTTTTAGATCTGTGCTTGTTACTATTGATGAGAGACTTAAAGCTATCAAAACTGTAGCCTCATTGGCAGATATCTGGATCGTATCAGACTGTCGTAATGCCATTCAGCACCTTTGTAACTGGACTAGAATTGGCGAAGGAAGTGCTGTTTCAACAGTTTTCTCAGCAACACGAAATCTACTTTTAGTGGACCCGTCTCATATGGTAACTCCATGGTAACGAAATTGCTAATCTCCTGGATTAGGAAAGTGCCTCTGAGGTTTCAACATCCAAGAGATTCTCTGACTTTCCTTGAGATATACTCAAAAATAAGAATCTCAAGACAATAGTTATGGAAAATCTCTCTGATTCATGCCTGGTACAACATACAAGCTCCAGGAGATGTCCTTACCATCAAAGCTGATAAGGGTCATTTAGTCCACCATTAATAGGCTTACTAGTGTACGCATTAAGAGCCTTTCCTTTGAAGGGGCCAGAAAATCTAATCTACGTCTTCCATCTACACTTTTGAGCAGGCCTCATCTGACCACCTTTTAAATTGAGCGGGTCGTGACATTGATGACATAGAACTTAGTTCTCATCTTGTTTGTGATTTTCTGAAGACACACCCATTTATTTATTTTGGATTTGTGATGTTTCTCAAAAGAGATTTTAATCCAAGCTCCAAATTATCGTAGAAAAAAATCCAAATAACCATATTATTATTTATTATTAACTGCATGTATAACCGCCAGTCAATTTACCGACTTTGGTTTTATGAAACGTCGGACGTGGGCTTGTAAGCAAAACGCGATGCAGAAAGAGTTTCTTTTGAAGTGGACGTTTTGAGGAAGGAAGTTTATTCATAAAGCATAGATTATAAATTTATTAATATGTTTTAAAATAGTTTATATTTGTGTACTATTCCATACTCCAGTTTTACTTTTGATTAAAAAACAACAGATGCTTCTGTTAGGATTAATACACTGTGCTGAATCACATCATCTTGAAAGGTTTCAAATGACATCTGTGTGTTTCTTTTCGTTCTAGAGCATAGCCGAACACAACTCCTATTTCTGCAACTTGCTGAAACTAGCCCGAGCTGAGAGGCCTCTGGTCATCATATTGGACGGTCTTGACCAGGTGGAGGAGTACAGTGGCAAATCCCTCAAGTGGTTTCCCCCGATCTTGCCTCAGAATGTGAAGCTAGTCCTCGGCCTACGAGACGGTAGCAGCGAACTGGAAGAATTGCAGGTGACAATTAACCACTTTACTTCACGATTTTAAGCTTTCATGGAATACGTTGTGCCACGTTCTTAATCTTACTTGGTTAAATCCTCTTCAGAGTGGAAAGAAAGCTAGTAAGCGCAATGTTAAGGCAGTCAGAGAACGGCCATTTTTAATTCGTTTGTCCCGGCAAACCAATGGGGAAAAATATCTTTCATTTTAACTGTATTGAAAAAATTTAAACTATTATAAAAAAAAAATGTGATAAAGTTCAAATATTTCCGCAACAGCTTATGTTAAATTGAAATGAAACTACCATTCTTCGTTAAATAAATTTTTAAGTTGAAATTTTTAACTGTCACGTTATTTATAATTAAAATATAATATTTTTATTCCTTTTATTTTTAGGAGCGCCTGTTAGTAGATAAATCTGGATTCTTGGAAGTTCCGGACTTAGATATAGAAGAAACACTCTCCATCATCAAAAACCAAATGCGGACGAAAGGTCGACGCCTGACAGACAATCAGATCAATTTTGTTCGAATATGCGTCACAGACAATTCTTATCCTCGTTACGCTCACATGTTTGCTCAAGTGGCTTCTACGTGGTGCTCTTTATCGATTCCTGAACACTTCTGGTCACGGCATTCAATATCGGATGTCTTCAGCGACTACCTTAACTATATGTCTTCAACGGTCAGCTTGAAGGTCATAAAACATTTTCTAGCCGTCCTAGCCACACCTAAGCATGGACTGATGCAGTCCGAAATTTTGGACTTACTACAGTCGGTCAACAATGAAATGAACGGACTGGGTGGCGATCCGATTTTGTCAGTGTTCTTGTGTCAGCATCTGAGCTTCATCCTGAGGACTTCCTACCGGAGAAAGCACACTTTCATACAATTCAAGGGCCAACTTCACAGGAAGCTTTGCAAAAGTCTGGTGGGAACCAAAACTCTGAACGACTGCTTGCGCGACATGCTACAGTATTTTCAAAGCGATCCTACGGAAGGTATAGAGTACAGGACTACAACTGACATCAAAACGAACCACAAGCACCAGAGATGGCGATCCCTCGAAGAAGTAACACATCTGAGAATAAGACTGAACCTGCCAGTTAGAAGGAATTTCTTCGACCACATCTGGATGCTGGAAAGAGTGTGCATCGGCGACCCCTACCTCCTGCTCGAAGAGATAAAGCTGTACAAAAGACGAAATCCCGACGACCGCGAGTTCGAAGTGCTGAAGAAATTCCTGCAACTTTCTGCCTATGCCCTCAGGCACGACGGAAGGCAGCTATTCGCGCAGTTGTACGGTAGGATACGAGGGTATTACGTAGAGCCAGAGAACAGTATTAGATATCCAAACGTCAAAAATCTCTACAAAACAAGTGCCACACCTCCTGTGCCAAGTTTTCTCTCTCAGGGACCCTGCCTTAGGACTCTCGTCGACTTGCAGAAGCCTGTGCCTATGTCTTCCAGTGACTGCGAATTCTTTGACAATATCATGTGGCTCGACGTCGATGGTAGGTATCTGGTAACGTATTCGAGCGAAAAGTGCGAAGTCGCGGCTTGGAACGTCATCCAGATGAAGAAAATGACGTCACTGACTGACATGGCTTCCGTTGATGGTATGGTGCCGATGTACCATAACGCAGAGATTCTGCTTCTGCACTACAACAGACTGGAGATGTATGATCTCGCCAAAGGAATCCTAAAGGTACAGATGGTGGAACTAGTGGATGTTGCTCAAGGTGCCAAAGTTCTTGATGGAGGAAAGTATGTGCTGGCTGTCTCGGCTGGCCACGATGAAATCCTCAAGTTCGAGACATATACTGGACATGTTGCGAGCCGCATTGTTACAGAAGGAAAGAGGTCATATTACGTTTCTATCATATTCTTATTTTTCAAAGTTAAATTGCTCATTCAAATATATGTCAGACAACGATAAAAATGTATAACCATTACTTAAATCTCAGATCTCGATTTCACAATTAAACAATGTTTTTCTTTCCATTTCATTAACTCCATAAACCAAAGGGATAGTAGCCATAATTGTTTTTTCAACCTAAAGAAGCATTTCAAAGGATTAAAACTGACAGTTATTAATCATTTGAAATGCTTCTATATATTTACAGGTGACTACATAGATCGATTTATATGCCACACAAAACGATGGAGAAAATATTTGAAATAATTATCGTATATTTATTTTAAATAATTATGTACTATGATTCATCAAAGGGTATGAAACTCTTTGAAAATAATAAATAATGCGAAATTGGGTTTTTGACACGGCAGCTCAAAACCAAGTTTTTACCGATAAAAACTGTCCTAAGTGACTCTGTGTACAGGCATTAGCAACACAAGATTTTACCATTGTGTACTAATGATTTCTTTTTCTTTTTTTAAACTAAAATGGAAATATTGCAATCACACAGTCCATACTTCTTATCATCATGCTTCTATTCTTATTCCATGCTCAAATCAAACATGTTGCTAGCATATACATATCTACAGCTTGTTCGCTTTGGGTTCGATTCCAAACGAGAGCTTTTTTTTTTTAACTTTTATTCCCCTTACGATACTCAAGGGGTTTTTCTAACTACAATTACCCAACTACATGATCATTAAATTGATATACTGGAGGAGATAAAGCTCATGTATGGCCCAAGTTCTCCCACAAACCCATATTTTCAGTCAAGCAGCTCGCTGACAGGTTTCAGTAGTTACTTTCTGTTTCAGACAGCTCGAAATCCCCTCATGTTACTTTTCCTACCGGCTGCACTGAGCTCTATTAGAACTGGAGTGATTAACTGAGGGGTCATTCCACGTCAAATCAAACACAAAATTCGAAAAAGCTCACCACACCATTTCAGGTTTTTCCCCCAAATTTTCTGTAAATGATTTATAGAATAGGGTAACTCCAAATCTCAATTTTGGAGGTTCTACGGTAATTAATTACTGAGAAATTAACTATGCAAATTTTTAACCCTACAAGGCTCAATTTTTTTTTTCTGTGTCTAAAATAAATATATGTGATAATGTTAGTGATAATTATTTGGAGAAAAATATTTTATAAAATAATAACCTAATATTTTACTAGAAAATCACTTTTTTATTTCAGTTTTGTATGCGGTACACTGGGCCTTAGCTATACTTTTTCGGTATTTATTTTGAAATTTTAGAAGTCAAATCATTTCTTGACCGGACGAACTCCGACACACAGTCATTTTTTCCGGGTCAAAAGTCTTTGCTAACTATTTTTTTTTTTTAATTTTCTCAAATAAACAAAACCGTATTCGAAAGATTACTGTTTAAATTGCAATCAGTTTTCGCAATAATATGAACAGTAAGTACATCTAAACGCAACAGACTGAATTATGTCGTTGCTATCTATGTATAAATACTCTTAAAAACCGACAGATGTCTATACTAGTATTTTATAGACGTAGAGGAATAATTAAGGTGGTTGTTCCACGTATGGTACCAGGTGCCTTGTAGGCATAGCTGCCAACCTCCCCGATTTCTTCAGGATATTTCCCACCACTCATTTTAGATAGCAATTCACGCATAAAATAAAAGTCAAAAATTTAATGTAAAATAAAACTGTTTAAAAATTGTGGTGGGAAATCTCCCGAAGAAATCGGGAAAGTTGGCAGCTATGCTTGTAGGGTTAAGTTTTCTGCAAGATACGCTATTTTTTCTCTGAATTTCTTAAATAACTCCTTACCTGTAGAAGTTACTGAAGTGAGAGTTTATTTCGAAGAGTAACTTTTTAAGCTGATTCCAAAAATGTTATCAAAATTTTGCGTATCTTCAACAGTTTATGCTTGAGCAGCATCTGCTGAAAAACATCACGAAATTTTTTCGGCATGATTGGTCAGAAACACGTGTTTTAAATTTTTATATGTTGTTGAGATGGTATACCACTACATTCCAAAAATATTTCATCTTGACTTTCTGCTCAGGAGCTGAGCAAAAATTTTTTAATTTTCATCTGACTTTTTGTATATTTTGTCTAGTAATACGTTTTAAGGAGCGTGTTAAAGAAATGAATGTGCAATTTAGAACTTATGCCTTTATTCGTCAAAGTAATTTCCATTATTTTCCAGCACCTACCGCCAACGGTCAGGTAGCACACGGATGCCAGCAGTATAGAATTCATCTTTTAATGCGATAAAGTCATCAATAGATTTTTGTACTTCGACCACTGTGTGCAAGTGTACAGAAGACAAGGCATCGTTCATCGACCGAAGTAGATGATAGTCCGATGGGTCTATGTTAGGGCTATGCGTCGGATGTTTCAAAACTTCCCAGCTAAACTTTACTAACGTGTCCTTGACCAGTTTTCGCAACATGAGGCCTTGCATTGTCATGTAGCAAGTTGACGGTCTGCAAACCTTTGCCAATAAATGGACATTTACAATCGATTTCCTGCTTTAGTAGCAGCAACACCTTTCATATCCCTATCGACAATGGAAGGCCTCAATCGAAAACCTGTTGAGGACATGTTAGTAAAGTTTGGCTGGGAAGTTTTGGAGCATCAGGCGTATAGCCCTGACACAGCCCCTAAGGACTATCATCTATTTCGGTCAATGAACAATACTTTGTCTTCCGTACACTTCCCCGCAGTGGACGAAGAACGAAAACCCATTGATGACTTCATCGCATAAAAAGATGAATCCCTCTACGCTACTGGCATCCGTGCACTATCTGATCGCTGGCGGAAGGTTCTGGAAAATACTGGAGATTACTTTGACGTATAAAGGTATTATTATAAGTTCTAAATTGCATATTCATTTCTTTGACACGCTCTTTAAAATTTATTGCTAGACAAAATATACGAAAAGTCACATGAAAAATTACTAATTTTTTTGCTCCTAAACAGAAAGCCAAGAAGATTTTTTTCTTTCGATGTAGAAGTATACTATCTTAACAACTTATAAACATTTAAAACGTGTGTTTCTGATCAAATATGCCAAAAAAAATTCATGATGTTTATAACTAATGCAATGCTCATGCATAAACTGTTCAAGATACGCAAATTTTGATAACATTTTTGGAATCAGCTTAAAATGTTACCCCTAGAAAAAAAAATTCACTTCAGTAATTTTGACAGGTAAGAAGCTTTTTAAAAAATTAACAGAAAAAAAAATGTCGGATCTTGCAGAAAACTTTAAAATTTACATAATTAATTTTTCGGTAATTAATTATCATAGAACCTTCGAAATTGAGATTTGTGGTTATCAGCCTATAAATCATCTATATAAAATTTGAGGGAAAATATAAGTTGGTGTGATAAACTGCACTGTTTGATCTGACGCGGTATGACCCTGAGTCGTTCATAGTCTGCTCAGCTTTTGATCGTATCACATTCACAATCACACTCTCTTAGGAAATCTTCCTACGCCCACTTCAGGAAGTGCGCGCTATAATCACGATTGTTTTTCGTGTCAAACACTAATAATGCTCACATTAGATATAAAACCGATAAATAAGGTAATTCAGTAAAGAAACCTTTAAAATTGAGTTGAGAACTGTTCTGCCCTTTATGCGGTTGTATTCATTTTTCTCAGTAGTGTATCCATCCCATGGCCAAATAGGTATCATACTCAAGAATAGGATGTCATGTCGTCATTCCAGTACTGAAGTATAGTGGCGATGACAGCCAATGCCATCGTGACTACAGTTCTAAAAGTACACTCAACTCATTGCCGCAATCTTAGTTTACGCCACCCCTAGCAAACCTTGCTATTGGCTCCTCCCTCAGAACGACTCAAGGGGCAATCATTTCAGGTTCATTTCGGTGACCCTGTTTGTAGCCATAACTAATTCTTGTGCCCGTTTGCTTTGGAAACTTAATTGATTTTGGTGCCCCAATCTGGTTGTGAGCCTAGATCAACTGAGCAAAGTTGCTGTGCAGCAGCACAATGCCGAGCGTGTATGTGTGAGTGTGTGCGTTTTCCTTGTTGCCAATTCAAAAGAGTGGTCCACCTTAAAGGTGCGTGTTCCTTGTAATCCTAGGTACTACATGACTGCTTCTCTGTACACACAGGCGACTGGACCGGCTGTGGGTCAGCGAGAACGAGGAGGTGTGCGCGTGCGGAGATTTCGTCCACAAGCCCTACCCCCTGCTCGTGTGGAGTCTGCGGACTGGCCAGCTGACGCAGGAGTTTTCCATGCCGCACCACGAATACCTCATCGCACACACCAGGCTGGCGGCCGACGGAAGCGCCCTCTTCGCAGTTGCCAAAGTAAGCGCACTCTCTCGGTACAGCTTCGAGGGATGCAAACACCACGGACTTGGATATAGGACGATCATCGAATAGCGACAGACAAGTGAAATAGCGTCAGCCGCTCATAGGAAAATACTCGACCCCTTTTTAATGATTAGCTACACAAGCGCCCTCTAGTGGCACATAGCGACGAATCGATGCAATCTAATACTATGTCCGCGTCCGCATGACATATCGCGCATGCAATGTTGAGCTGAGCGAATTTCGTGCATCGTGCAGTTAGTTATCTCTACCTCAAGTTGAATTTTTTTTGGTGATTATTCTTGGATGGTATTTCCGATTTCGGATTTCCTTTTTTTTAAGTGATCAGCATCGTGACCTTGGCCAATGTCATAGATTCAATGAGTGTGTGGAGCGAGTCATTGAGAAATAGAATAATTCTTCTAATATCTCCATTGAAAGTGAATGGCAGCAGGTTTTTCGGTGATTAATCCCCCGTGGTCAACCCGATTAGTTTGATTTCAGATTTATACCTTGCCCCCATTAGTACCTATAACCATGCCAAATTTGAACTAAATCGGTCAAGCGGTTTAGGAGGAGATGTGTTACATTGAAATACCTGAGTGCAGTGTTAGAGCTTCGTTCGGTCACTTCGCTCAGCTCAACTAACGCATGCATGCACACAGCATAAACTTAATGTCTCATAGCGCCGTCTTACAGGTAAATTTCGTTTAGCTCTTTTAGAACGCGTCAATGATCGGTCTATATCCAAGTCGGTGAAACACATACTACATTCAATCAAATTTTGTGAGGGTCTTACAAATAGCATTTTTGTGCCAGTGTAATAGCTTTAAAGTCAATTTTTCAGTCATTTGTGTCCAGTGCGCATGCTCTAAATGCCCATGCGATAACTCAGGGCCTGCTTAGGCTTGTAGCGTGTTGAAGATAGGACACACAGTTTTCTCTCAGACGAGAATTTTATTTACACATTAGACACACACAGACATCACTATTTACAACTTTCCTAAATGATTCTTGATTAAATAAAGTTCGGAGTCCACCTGAGTTCGATTTGATTAGAATCCTCTGGAGAAATAGGTAGCCTTATACGTGCTCGAAGACATTCGTATTCAATTTCCGTGAGGGAGAAACAGGACTATATCTGTCGTCACTGAAACACTGGTGTATCACAGTTCTAGAGCAACGTGCTCTCGCGGGAAACCAAACTAGAGAATCCCTTCTCAGGGCAATTTTCGGCAGAGGCCTCGGTCACTGGCCAACCGATAAACAAGACCCGGGCAGTCTTTATGGAGACGCTGGTGTGTCACGTCGTTCCAGAGCAAAGTGCTCTCGTGAGAAACAAGGGTTGAGAATTTATTCTCAGGAAAATTTCAGCAGATACCTCGGTCCCTGGCCGACCGATAAATTTTCACTAACGAAAAAGTTTTCCGAAGCAAGGTCGGAAAAAATCAGAATCACGCGGCAGAGAGCAGTCCTGGTGACCTGTCGCTTCCCCGTACCAACGCTAGACTCCCTCTTTCTTCTCTCTCCACACCTGTCTTCTCCTCGTGCAAACCTGTCCAACGAGTTCCCCCTCGCGGCTGTGGAATTTCCCCTTTTGTAAGTCCACCTTACTTGGAATCTTTTTGATGAGCCGCCGACCTGTCCTTCACTCGGTACACATGTACCTAGGAAAATTCCAACCGCCCTCCAAACGTGGGAAATCTCACAGGCTATTAAATGTATGAGGATCCTATCACAAAAATTTCGAGAGGTTTTTTATTTTATTTTATATTTTCTTTGCTAAGCTAAATGGTGATGACAATAGCGTCCAGAAGGGATTTCTGCATAAAAAACTTCTGATAGTCACAGTAGACCCTCTGACAGATTCAGCTAAATATGCTGAATGCTTTATTGAATTGTGTACAATAATTGATGAATTATAGTTTTAAAAACTAAAGAAACATGCTTTTAAAGCAATACAAACTAAGAAGTAAAAAGTAATCTCTAAATGTACTGACTTTGTTCAACAGCAGTATGATGTTCTACAATTCGGTAAAAATTATCATTCTGAATTAAATTTAAAAAGAGTGATTAACAAAAACAAAACATTAATGCAACAAAATGAGTGGGCTGCTTTTCAGTTACATTTTAATAGTGACAGTCATTACAAAATAACTCGAAATAAACTTTTAAAAATTAAATTAAGAGAACTGTTATCAAGTACCACACGCTTTAAAATTATATTTTTTGTAAACCACGTCATTCTCGTTTAAAATTAATTAAAAATATTCCATTTTATCGAATTGTGGGACATCATACTGCTGTTGAACAAAATCTGTACATTCAAAGATTATTTTTTTACTTTTTAGTTCGTTTTGCTTTAAAAGAGTGTTTCTTTAGTTTTTTGTTTGTTTTTTACTATAATTTATTTCATTCTATTCATTTCCTTGATTCCAAGTACCAAGGGAGATATTCCTGAATTTTCAGTCATCATCTGAAAGAAGATAAACGATAGATCAAGATACTATTTATGGAAAAAATAACATCCTAACAGGTGTTGCCGCTTAGTAGTGTAAGAACGGGGATAATGAGGCTTAAGACTACTTTCCCTGAAATGTAAAATGATATGTATACGTACAAGAATGATTAAATGTAAGACTAAAGGAATTTATTTACTATTGTTCATACAATATTTGATGAAACACAAGAATGTAGTAAAAGTATAATAAGAGGAATCCTCAAACATTATTATTCTTTCAGTTTTTCACTGGCGGGCGTTAAAGAAGCAGTCCAAATCAGCTTTAATAGATCACTGTCGTTAGAGAAGCATGCCAATGTAGGCTGGCTTTAAAAAATCGTCCAATGTGGTGTGGGTTGAATGTCTAACAGCAAAGTTATTTAAAATCGCAATCGAGTGTTCAGTCATAATCGTGCAAAAAGTCTCAAATCGGATTTCAAAATAGCATCACTGATAGAAACTTCTGTCATATTAAATACTTCACATTGCATTTAAACGCCTAATAACGTCCAAGAGATTCTCATTGTTTTGTCTTTTTGATGGCAGTAGCTGGTAAATGTTATGCTATTCTTCAGTAAGTAACTGTGCCATTTTCAACCACTCCTCAATGGAAGCTCGTGATAAATTCTCCAAAATAGATAGAACCGCAGGCTGATGGGGCTGCAGTCACCCCCCGAAATGTGTAAATGCAGGATAGAAAATTATGTATTTGTGGATAAATTTGAGTTTTCCTGGATATCCCCATGGTACATTTAGTGATAAATTCTCCAAAATAGACAGAACCGCAGGCTGATGGGGCTGCAGTCACCCTCCCGAAATGTGTAAATGCAGGAGAGAAAATTATGTATTTGTGGATAAATTTGAGTTTTCCTGGATATCCCCATGGTACATTTAGTGATAAATTCTCCAAAATAGACAGAACCGCAGGCTGATGGGGCTGCAGTCACCCTCCCGAAATGTGTAAATGCAGGAGAGAAAATTATGTATTTGTGGATAAATTTGAGTTTTCCTGGCTATCCCCATGGTACATTTGAAAGTTATCCTTGAGAAATTTGAGGTTCAGCTACTGAACTAGGCCAATTAAAAAAAATCTTTTCTGATGTGTTTTTCCATCTGCAAAGATTTTAAACTCCAGATGTATGATTTTTTTATTTTTATTTATTTTTTTTTTTTAATTTTCATACTTTCTTTTCTTTAATACATTTTTTTTTATGCGAACACTTTTAGGAAAAATAAAGGGGCTTTTATAAGTTTATATTTCATTCTAGATTTTGAGTTCTCAGCCGACCCCGGAAAAAATTCTTGGCTTCGCTATTGGATAGAACAAAAGGTGCAGAGCCCATAGCCATTTTAATTTTTAGCAGATGAGGTGCATAAATGGCCTACCACTGCTATTTATAGACTTCCGTTACAGTGGCGAACCAAAGTTTAGCGTAAGCTTTAAGCGAAGTACTGTTTTCAAGCACATTAATATCTTTCTGAATATCTTCAGCCATATATTTAAAAAAATATATGTAATGTATAAAAAAGTAGTTTAGGTTTTACTAGTTTGGGTATTGTTCAAGCGGGTACTTTCACTGAAAGTTTTGCTTTCCTGTCATACTTGCCACGCGATCTCTGGAGCTATGTTTTATTTCTTTAGTTAATTATCAGACACCAAGTCCTCAATTCTGTGTTCTTTTTGGTGTACACGTGTCCCCACGCCTTTCTAAACCCGGATGCAGATCATGTTAATAAATGTATGTAATTCGATTAGAGATAAGAGAGAGGCGGAGTTATGTCTTAGCAACCCACGTGGTGTGGTGAGCGTAAATACTCCCGTACCTCGAAAATCAAGAGACTTCTGCCACTAGAACTGCTTAACTAGTGTACGCAGATTTTCGTACCCATCTCCCTTCCCCTCTTCTCATTCGATATTGTAACTTAAAGATAATGTTCAATAAACCATCTTACCTGCCTTAACTCTGTAAACTTTATTGGAATATCTGACATCTCATATATATGTATACAATTGCTATACATACACTATTTTTGATGGGGTGCCTTATTTTGTAGCTCTTAACAACAACATACATACATTTTTTTGTTTGAAATAGCCGAATGTCAGTAAAATACACAGCGAGTGTTCATAGAGCGTCATGTATTGGATTACTAGTATTAAATTGGTGTGCTTTATTTGTTGTCCCTTTTATCTCAGGACCTGCTGGACTCATCCCCAAACTTCCTCGTTGCCTACGACCTGGCGACGGGCAGCAGCCTCTGGGAGATACATCCGGAGTCCAGCATCTCGGCGATGGACGTGTGCCACGACACGCAGGCCGTCATCGCTGCCACGGAACGGGGATACCTGTACGGCTGGCGGTTCGAAGACGGAGAAGAATGGTAAAAAAAATCAGACATGAACTTCCTCTGTTTTTGTCGTTGTTTCCTATCTATCTCCCGACGAAAAAAAAGACCAGATCCATGAACAAAAAACCCACTGACCCTTAGTACCCACAAACCAAAAAACCCACTGACCGTTCTCGTACACTGAGTCGTGTACGAGAAGGTGGGAGAGGAGAATAGGTTTCTTAGCTCAGTAGACACAAACAGTGCAAGATATTTTTAGCCGACGTCTAGGGCCCTAAAACGATGTTATTGGAGATGGATAGTTCTCAATCACGGATAGTCAAATTTTTTGGATAAATAGCCGCTACCTCAATTGGGTGCTACCAAAAATAGTGGCGTGTAAAAGAAAGGAAGAATTTTTTTACCTTTTACGATAGTTTCGGAACTGGGGCCGATCAACCCATTACAACACACTGCTTCCTCCCCTTTTTCTACAATTCCTCAAACGATGGCATTGTCTTCAGAATTTTCGAGGGGTTCAGGGACATTGATGAAGGAAGTGGATGTGTTTTTGACAGGGAGGGAAACTCAAACAGCTTATCGCCTGCATTTAACTCTGTCGGGAAAAGCAGTGGTATTTTCGATACTGATTCCGACAGTTTCCCAATAGCATAGACAGATGTTCTTTCGGAATGTGACGTCATGAGTGGAGAAGGGTTGATATATCCTCTACGGAAAGCTTTCCGATAACTTCGTGGCAGGACCTCTGATGTCGGTGGCATTTTGGTCAAAGAGGGTGGGTTTTCTCACCCCCAGAAAGCGAAAGACATTTAAGGTGGCCACAAGCAACAGAGGGAAATTGTCTTTAGGTAGCCACTGGCTCTGCGAACAATCAACCCCTTAACATCGCAATATAACCCCACTAAAACTTTAGAATTTCATCATAATGTGTTACGGTATAATTTGAATCAACTGTTTCCGACCAAGATTATGGTAATGCATCGGTTATAATACACTCAGAAGCTAGGTCCCGATTGAAGTCCTAATATTATTTAACCTTGGTTAAAACATACTAGTAGACATGAGACAAGAGGAAGATTCGCAGCTGCTGTGCGAGAGGGGAAAGTCATTTTTATCATTGCTGTACAGCAGGACTCGAAATGATTTTGAAGCTGGCAGCAAAAAAAATGTTGTGAGCTGTTATAGGCTGACAGCAAAAACTATACTGTTCACGGCAAAATCTTAATTTTATATAATATTGGTAAGTTGCAGTTTCTTCGCAAAAAAAAAATAAAAAATCCAGGAACTTCCTTGGAAATAACTGGCAGCGGAGGGGCCCTAGAATTACAAGGAACGTTGCATGAAAGTACAGAAACTTCACTAAACAACTCAGGAAAGTTCCACTGAATTGTATTGTTCAATAAAGTTCCTGGTGTTTTCATGCAACTTTCCTTTGGAATTCTAGGGCACTTCAGCTACACATTCTTTTCAAGGAACGTTTCTGGACATTATTATTCTTTTCTTTTTACAGTATGGTTTATTTTTTAAGTGTTTTGCATATTTTGTAAGTGAACCTCGAGAGCACTACTCGTAGAACGGGTTATAGTAAACAGTAAAGTTTTCAGATGGAGTTGTTTATATTCAGTATAGTATTTGCAAATCTTTACTTTTCTCACTACTTCCAAGGAACGTTCCTACTTCTTTTTTTTTGGGGGGGGGAGGGGGGGTGTTGATTTATCCTTGTGTGGTCATTCACGTCATAGTTATTCCGCAATGGGCTGTCTCCTGATGAGATTTCTGTTAACAGTTTCAGGAAATCCATCCCCATGCATCACCAAATTGACAGACTTGAAACAACACCAGAAAGGAGCTTCTTCACCTGGGATTCCAGATCCAGAGACAGGTGTCTCAGGCTGTGGAACACAGTCGAAGGTAACAAGCACTAACTCGAGAGTAATATTTTACTTCGCTATGCAAGTAAAGCATCGTCTCTCGAGGGACTGGCATAAAACAACGTGTAATAGAAATTTTAATAGAGAACTTGATTGAAAGTTGCATTAGCAGATACTGTGTATTTTGTAAGCAAATAGAAATAGAAATACTGCTTGAGGCGAAAGCATTTCTATTTATATTCAATGTGTTTTGAACCTGTTTGCAATAATAATTTTAACTAACACTTTTAAAACAATTAGAAGAAAGAAAATGTCAGTATTGGGGCCAGGCCCGCCAAGAAGGAGAGACAGGGGGGCAGTAGCAGATCCAGAAATTATTTTTGGGAGGGACAAAGCTTATTTCACCCAAACAAAACGTACGATGAAGCAAAATTTTAGTATAAAGTAATGTAAAACTTTTTGGGAGGGGCTAAGTTATAAAAAAAAACATCATTTTATCTACTTAAAGTGTATAATAAAGCAGAATGTTACCCTTTAGCAATCTTTTGGGGGGGGGGCTGAAGCCCCTTGCCCCTCCCCTGGATCCGCTACTGCAGGGGGGACAATTGCCCCAGTGCCAGAGCCTGAATTTTTAGCGTACATATCCCTCAGGAAAATTAAAAAATATTTGCCTCGCAAAGCTTTTTTTTTTTTAAATCCTTTGGAACGCCTTGAATCGTCAAACAAAACTTAAAAGTGGATTCTTTGTAACCAAATGTTTGAGAAGCCATCAGGCTATTCTGTACTCTTGCAGAGTCGGTGGCAAGAGCGGAGACCTTTTGATGTTTTAAAAAGAATCAAAAATTATGTCACTGATGGCTTTGCATCTAAAAGAAAAAGAAGGGCTATTTCATAGAAACATTTATATGCAACCGAATTTGCGGATTGAAGTACTTATTATTTCCTATTTTACGCCAATTCTTATAAATTGGGTTTTGTAAACTAATAACTAATTTGATAAAGAATGTTACTCTGCTTTAACAGAGAAAAAACACCAATGAGATTTAAAACCAGTTTCAGTAAGTTTACTTAGCGCATCATTATGAGAGAGAAAACGATGCGCAGAGAAATTAGTCTACAGCACCGTCCCTCATTGGTGATTGATAACGATTTTCTTTCTGCGTTATTCATTTGGCTACAAATTTTATAACAACTCTGCTTTAGTTTTCAATTAGCGAGTATTCAATATTTTAATTTTTTGTATTCTGTGATTATGGCAACGCTAAGCTAGGGCGATCTGCCAAGGATGGGGGTTACCTTGGTAGAAAGACTTTCTAAGGGGTTCTTATTTACGTTACATCTGGAGAAAACCTACCAAAACTCCAGACCGTTAGATCGATAGCCACGCGATGGGACCCGAACACGGGACCATCACACTTCGGCCGTCTACCATTTACAGTGACATAACCCCTGTGCCATGGTGAGCTCAACATTTTAGACTCTTACTTAAGACTTCATTGTATTAAGTGATTCTTTGTATACACTGACAGAATTTCATTGTACATTACTTTAAAATAATCCTGATAAAATGCTTGCAATTTTTGATGGAAATTTTCTCATGTACATGGTTCTGTGCATATGGCCTATGGTAAATTTAATATGTACTAATTCTAAAGTGCTTAAAAAACTTTTCTGGATATTTTTTTTTTTTTTTTTTTTTTTTTTGGGGGGGGGGGGGGGGTAAATACCTGTCCTGGGGCCCGAAAACCTGTCAGATGCACTGATATTGACATTGAGGCTTACAATTACGTATGCACTTAAAAATGTGCATCAGTGAATAAACAATATTTTTTTTCTTTTTGTAATAAGAAATGCATAGTTTTACTTATATTGTTAGCAAATGTTTTAATATAATAATAAGGAAGGGAAATGTACTTTAATATCCCAAGCCATTAAATAACTAATATGTTTATCTGTTGTGCTTTACTTCTACCTTTCCCTTCCCCACCTCTCACACACAAAAAATAAAAACCAAGAGGGAAAAAAATGTTATTTAATCATTTTTATAAAATCAGTAATGATTGAATTGTTATTTAGTGTGTATAACAATTATCTTTCATCAGTGTTTTGATATATATATATACACACACTATGTATGTATATAAATAAAAGTAAGTCGAGTTAGTTACAACATTTATAAAGAAAGGCTGGACCGATTTTAATGATCTCTGATTTGTTGGATACGTCTCTGCCCCAAATAGCAGAATAACTATTAAAATATTCTATATTCAAATTAATTTAGGAGATATTGATTGAAAACCCGTCACTAAAGGCTAATTTTTACTCTTCGTAATGGTAAACACAGTAGTGAAAAAGTGAGAAATAAGCACTAGGGTTGCCATGTTTGGCAATTTTATTAAAGGATTTAGATTCTTGAAGTAAAAATAAAAGAATAATGATTTTTTTTTTTTACTGTTTAAAATATTTGCTATTATTTTTTAATAAAAATATCTTGTGCATGAGGAATCGGAGTAGGAATGCAATATTTTTTCTCTCTATTCTAAAAAAAGTAAAGGCCGCTGTCGCCGCTAAAGCTTGTGGACCTATCTCCTCCTAAACCGTAGGGATTTGAGTTTCGAGGTGCCCACAGATTCGAAAAATTCCGAGGAACCTGCTAAGCTGATTTAAATTTCGAAAATCGAATTATTTTAGAAGATATTAATAAAAAACTGAAAAAATAAACCAAATGGTTGCCAGATTTGGCATAGAATCATTCATTCCTTTGGAACAAAGTGTTTCCAAGTATCTAGAATCGCGTGAAATTTACAAACATGAGTTAGAATTACGCACATTTTATGCCAAAATAAAAACTATATGGAAGAAGTAACTCAAAATGTATTACACAAAGTTAACAATTTTCAAATAGTAAGTTCGCTTAGACAACAGGAGTTTAGAATGAGCGATTATTCGTTTTTCCAAAACAGAATAACTAATATCTTGAAAATGAAAAATAATTAAAATGCAGATTATTTTAAAGCCGTTTCTCGTCCAGCTGGATTATTTGCTACCAGTAGAAATATTTGGCGGCGTTAACTGTGCCATTATAGCAGTTATAGTACACTTTGGATATTTGCTAGAGCAACGAGATGGTATAATTCGTGGCGTTAAGTACGCCAACCTGCAAACGATTATGTAAATGAAAATATGGATAACGGTTTTCCGGTAACCTTAAATGAACAGTAATTATAGGTTGTGAGCATGTGTCAATCGCCAAATAATGAAAAGTCGCCATGGGTGGCAAGCTATTCTATCTGTTCCGTAGCTTTTATTAACTTTACATGTACGCAAGTCGCCAAATAATGAAAAATCGCCATGGGTGGCAAATTCGCAAGGTGTCCAATAGGTTTTACATTATTAAAAATACAGCTGAAACATATTTTCTTATTTTATTACGCTTTAGCTCCTAATTAGTATAACCTTTGAATGGCAACATTAAATATCATTGTGTTTCTGAGGAGTAAAAATAATTTTTCCAGCGATTATAAGCGGAGTCTGCACTCCAGGTGGAATATAGCTCAGGACCCGTACAACACGGATTACCATAACAAAATATCTTCCGTGTTATGAGGGGGAGGGGGTCTACTGTAGTGTGAAGTTTAAATTTTTATGTACCAATGAACATGCAAGAACCAAGCAATGTGTAGCTCAGTAACATTCTATCTGATCCAATCTTTGGGTTTTGTCTGTTGAAATTATGTCTTTTTTACGAATAAACCTGATTAGGGGCCGAATGCCTCATACGAAAAGCGAGTCTGGGGGCCTTGGCCCCCTAGTTATGTAAAAAAATAAGGACTTGGAGATTTCAGAGACTAATACATATAATTTTTTTAGTTTGGCAAAAAATAAAATGGCTGATATGGTGATTTTGAGAAAGTAGTAGGTTCTTTAAGGCGAGACGCCTTGAAGTAACCTTTTATGTGTGTTTTTTTCATTGTTTCAAGTTTTTATTTATTTTATCTTATAACACCAGTTTTTCGAGTGTTTATTTTCATAGTAGGTTCTACCAATTTGCACAATTTTTGGCTTGGCAAAATTTTCTGAGAGCGAACCGAAATAGTATTTTTAAAAACAAGTTTAGGTTTTATTAGATTAAACAATCTATCTTCGGAATTTTCACCAAATTAAGTAAATTGATTTAAGTTGAGGGAATCCCGCCATATTTTAAAAGAAATTCTGCATTTTGTACATCAGAGTAAATAAAACATGTTATAGTTCATTAATTTAAAATACTGCTACTTTTCAATTAGATCCCTGCATTAATTTTTGACGATCGAAGTGAGATAACTATTAACCATTTCGATTGCTGTTAAAGCAGTGTTTCGAATGATTCCTCAATATAAAAAAAAATCTCTTAAAATGGTTTATGTTGGCATTTTGGCAATTGAAATACTATACATGGAATAAATGATTTATTCTTATTTGTTAAAGCAGTGCTACGGAATTGTACTCCATAGAAATAGAATGATGCTTGGTGTTGCCATTCAAAAGTTATGTTAATTACACGAGCTATAGCATCATATCAGAACAGACCTCATTTTACCATGCTGTATGAATCTCTTAACATGTTACAGGAAAACTATCGCAATTTTTACGAATTTGTGTTGTAGCCCCATGTTATAAAGGGGTTTACTATAATCTGTTAAAAATAAAATTTGTTATTTATTTAGTACGAATTGGCAGTTAAATCAACATCAGTTTTATGTAACAAGTGTGATATTGCATTAAGAGTTCAGTAAGGGTAATAAACTTTGTCGCCTAAGTTACGTCACGAATGTGTTCATTTGTAAAAGCGACATGTTTTCCACAGGTGCATTTTTGGCTTTTAACATGGTGCATCGATTGTTTCATGTAGGTTTTGTTAATTTAGGTAAAATTCAATAAAGTCATCTGCAACATAACTGCACTAATGTATTGACCAGGCTTTCGAAATGAGAGATAAAATAAAATAGTTGTCAACATCATGAAATGTTAATTTATGTGGTATATATTAATGCTGTAAATTAAACCTAAGAAACAGAATTATACGATGTAGAAATCTGGCATTTTGAAAGAGAAAAGTTTCGTCTGCATACCTAAAGATCTTTCCAATTAGGTCGCTAGTGACACCGAGGTAGTTTTTGGGTCAGCATTTCAGATTTGCACTCATGACGTCTACTTTGTCACATTTCAAATAATTTTTCACATTTTGAGATTCCGTATCACCGTATTTAATTCGAATAATGTGTAAGGAAAATATTTGTTTCCTACCGTGAGGAGAACGGGTACGCAGCTAGTATATATATATATAAAATACACTCAAATAACTCTCAATCTTGAAAGCTTTATGTCCATAATGATATATACTTTTTTTTTTCAGATCCCTACAAAGCTTATATGCAGGCTTCACTGTAATGGCCTTATACTGGCTTCGATGAATGGGGCCTGTATTAAAGCCTTCTCCCTGTTATATTTTGATATTGCTGCGTCCTAATTTGAATGGGAAATGTCCGAGGGCATCTTACAATGCTCATGTTCTTAAACTTGTCAATTGTGTGTTAATTATTTTTTTTTACTAATATTACTATTGCATTTATTTACAGTAATGCATTATTCAACATTGAAATTTTATTGCTGTTTAATTAACTAGAAGCTATTGCTGTTACTAACTATTAGAATTTGCAAACTCCAAAAATCCCCGAGCAATCCGTAAAATTACTCATCTCCGTACACCAGTAAATTAATGCCAAAATCCATATATTTTACGGATAATCCGTAAAAGTTGGCAGGTATAAGGAAGGTTAAATGCTTCTTTTCGTTGCATGAATGCGCCGAAATGAAAATCTGCATACCCTTTCAAGTCTTGCCAATGGCACATGCCCTATCTAGGAAAGCCACTAGTGGTCGTATTTTCTATACACTCCTACAAAGCCATTTATGTGACTGAAAATCTTAAGGGGGAGAGAGTTTGAACCCTTCAAAATCCCCCTTGGCTATATGCTAATACAACATGTAGAGCTATGCCAAGAAGTAGCACAAAAGAAGGAGTCTGTTGCAACAATGGAAGCAAATAGGTAGACCTTTCGTTAAGTTGTACTGTAAATACAGAAAATGTTGTAAAGTAGTTTAGAATCAATATGTTTGTTGAAATTAATATCCTGAATTGTTGAATTACAGCAGCCTCAAGCTTAGTAAATGGCACAAGGGAATTTGTATACTATGTTCGAAATACTTCAATGGAATTTTAGAAACGAGACATCTAAAAAGGACTTGTCTAATCATGTGCAATAAATCATTTCTTTTTTGATGTTTCAGGATCCTCTTTGGCTACATTTACTGCGGACTGTGATATAGTCAGCTGTACATTGTCAAAAGATGGAAGCAGTGTCGGCTTCATATTGGTTGGGAAAGAAGTTCCAGCAGCGATTCGGCTACGGTTGCCGAGCCAAATCAGATCTCCAGAAAAGTAACAAGAAAAAAAAAAAAAAAAAAGTTCTTATTTTTCTATGACTTGTTAAAAGCTCAATGTAATAAATTTATTTGAGGAGCTTGTATGACAGTTTCTATTTCCATACACTTCTAGATAAGTACTGGTAAAAAGTAACTTCTTATAAAAACATTTGGTTGTAAATTTCTCTTTTACAAAGATTTTCTAGGAAGACAAAAAATTTAATATTTCTTAAGTCTGGCATGGTGTTGATCCTAGTAAGGATACCATGCACCCTTACCATGTCCAGCCGAATAATGAATTTTAATGTCAAATAATATAATTTGGAAATAGTAAATGACTAACAATAGTGTTAATCTAGTTTCTAATGGTACCAATTCTGGAAATGTTGATTTTAAATACTTGCACCACTGCAAAATACACAAAGTTTAATGAGAATATCAACATATTAAATTATTAAACAGCTTTCTGCCTACACAAAAACGACAGATCAAATGGTCCAAAGTATCAATGACTGGGTTCTCAAAATGTGTGGAATATTCTGAATTTTCCTGAAAAAAATCCTAAATCGAGAGAAAAATCACAGAAAATATCATTAATCTCAAAGCAGGAAATGTAACTCTCACCTACAAAGTAGCTGAAATATGCAACTAATTTGTTGCATGGCAATAAGGTGCGATACTGAATATATTGTTAACAAAATTTTGTTCCTTTATTCCCATATTTGGTTAACACATGTAGCTATATCGAAATCTACATTGCTATACAGGATTGTAAAAATTCTAAAAAAGTAAGAATGTGCAAGAAGAACTCTTGCATTTGTTACTTAAGACATGATTTGTATTGGATCCTTTCCTATCTTATCCCCTTAAATAAAGCTGCAGCAAAATAATCTTCTCCTGTATAAATATTGTGGAAAAAAAAAAAAAAAAAAATTGCTATGTAAAAGAACACAAAACACATAAATGTGAACATTTTTATCTTTTATTGTTCATTTCATAAACTTTTCTCTAATTTGACTTTGTACAGAATTTTGCGAATGAACGAGTGTGTGTTCTCACAGTAAATGGTTCATATTAACAAACATTCTCTACAATAAGCTATCACAAATGCAAAAATATACTCTCATATAAGTTTCTGAATTTAAATTATTAAAACTATAGACATAACAATTTGGTTCTGGAAATAGCACCAGAGAATATATCAAAGTAAAAAAATAACTGTGACTGAACTCGTGGTATGTTCCACAGGAATCTTCGCCATCACAACTGGCTTTGACCAGGCAGGTGGTAAAACTGGAATAGGAAAACAAAAATAGCATTTAAGATTTACATAATTAATAATCTTGATGACAACAAAGTGATTTATTTAAGGGGACAGCTTACCCTGTGAATATATATATTTTTTTCATAATAAAAATACGGTACCAATGATGAACTGAAGGCATTGCAATATTTAATTAGAAGTACATTATGAAAAAATAAACTGCACATTTACAGAAAATTAAAAAATTATAAACTGATTTTTTAAAAATAAGATTTTTGTCTAGATTTTGAAATTATTGTACAAGACTGTGCATGGATTTTCAGATAGATCTAATATTTCGTCTAATATAGTTTTTCTACAGATATATATAGTGTAAAACAATAAAAAGTAACATATCTTCGTATGATTTCTGTTTAAAAAAAAAAAAAGAAAGAAAAACTTGAAGGCTGTCAGATTTATCAGTTATACAAATAAAGATTTACAAGTTTTTGTACATGTCCTTTATCTCAAGCACAAAAAAAGCCTTGGCATTTTTAAAACATGAAATTGAAGAAAATATGAACAAGGAGAAAAAGCCAAAGAATTTGTTTGCCAATGAAATTGTACTTAGTGTATTAACAAAATTTACAATATCTCGTGATATTAATAGCATATGATTAAAAATGAGGTGTCAAAATATTCGTAATTTAACAGACCTTTCATTTAATATTTAAAAACAGAAATCAATTTTTTTTAAACCAAACTTGGGGTAAACTGTCCCCTTAAGAGATACTCCAGAAAAATTCCAATCTGGAAGAAAAAAATAAATAAATACAGTGCATGCAGGAAATAAATGCATCGCAAAACAGTTTCTGCAATAACATAATGAAATATATTTTTTAAATTATTCTCACCTGGGAGCTAGAATTTAAATTCAGTTTGACTTTTCCCACCACTCTTCACATTTGTTGAACTGTGATCCAGTCGATTCCTATGGTGAAAAATTCACAAATACAAAGTTTTTAAAAAAAATTACGCACAAAAAAAAAATTATTATTGGAATTTTGTAAGAATGCATAGCATAGTTTGGTAATTTTCAAAATTTTTCAGAGACAAACATCATAGCTAGATAATATAGATGCACAATGTATGCAAATATACTTGTGGGGAAGTTTCGAGGTTTGGTAGTTTTTCTTTTTGCCTTTTTAGACAGATAGTTACACCGAAGAAATACTTTTTCAGTCACTATAATGTATGCACATTACATATGTGTATACGTAGACACGTGTCCATGTATGCATTACGTATTCTGTTTTTCACAGGCTACAATGAGTTTGCAGACACTTTTGGATTATGAGCGCAGATAGTGTTCGTTACTATGTCAAACTTAAAACCAGTTGTTCAAAACACAAAGGTAATGAGATTTTTCTAGTCCAAGAATATCCTTGAAAAGGATAAGAAATTTTACAACTAGCATAGAATATTATAATACATGGGATAGTGCAATCAGCATTCAATTTGAGTACTTCATGAGAAAAAAAACTTATTTTACGAAAATAGTCCTTTGAAGCCAAATTTCTTCTGATTTATCACAATGCTTTGTTGGCAATGATATTCCTAGAACAATTTGAAGTTTTAGCTTTTAAATTTTGTGCTTAATCAAGATTTTTTTATTTTTGTTTTGTTCGATGTTAAAAATAAATTTTAATTATTAAAAATAGTCTTATGCTCAGAGTAAAATTAGAATTTAATTATACTAGGTACATTAAAAACAATGTACTGCAATTTCTAGATACTCTGACAACCTAGAACAGGTAGGTTCTCTAAAAATACTAACTTAGTAGGGGAACTATTTGAAGATTCTAATGTGATTTCAAGTTACATCTGTAGGAAAAACACCAAAACTCTAGACCGTTAGATCGACAACCAGACGAGGAGAAAGAATTCCGAACCTGCACACTAAGAAGTTTCCCAATGCTCAGCTTTTTATAAATGAAGCCATTGGTCGGCTTGATTGAATAGAAAAGAAAGACTATAAATACTATACATTCACTCTAACGTATCCACTGCTTTTTCTTTTTTAATGCTTTCTACTGGGTTCACACACACCAATTTCATCATGGTCTCATTCATTTAAACGAGAATTGCACTTTCGTTACAAAAACTGCCTAGAGTACGGATGTAGGTTTAAATGACATTAAATTATGTAAAGTATCGGTACTGGCTGATACAATAACTTTAGTATTGGCATTGATGAAAATGTGGCATTGATCAATCCCTAATTACTATGCTTCATTTTTTGGATTAATGGTGATAAAGATATTTTTTTTTTATTAATGGTGATAAAGTTTAAGCACAATTCCAAGTATCCACTCAGAGTGGATTCCTGGAATTGTTACAGGATCAATGTGTCAGGGATCAGAGTAACTATATAGTAAGGTAAGATCTAAAAACAACCTCAATAAATAGAAAATAACACACAAAATGAACAGCAGGTCTGCCACAGCTATAGCTGGCTGAAAATAGTTGCTTTAGTTGTCTCACAAGTAAAAAATAGTAGCCTCAATAGTTGCCATATATCAAAAATAGTTGCCTAAATAGTAGCCTTTATAGCAAAAAAATTTCACATTTTATAATTTACAATTAGTATTTATACAAATAATAGTCGAATAACAGTTACTAAATATTAAGAAAAAAAAATATTCAACTCACAAAATCAGAAAAAAATGATTAACAAACAACTTTTATTTATATTCAACAAGATATCCAATTTCTGAAATAAATCGATTAAACAGTTTCCAAAAGTAACTGGGGACATAATATTTCAAGACTTTTTTTCTAAACTCTAAAGATGTAAATTACATTTTTGAGGAAATGAAACATTTTAAAACTATGGGTGCACAATATTTTTGGGGAGAGGGCCACTTACTAAGCTGAAAAGGACGTGGAGGGCCACAAAACAAGATAAAACAAATGGAAGAAAAATTGAAGTGAAATATAGTTTAATTTATATTTAAGCAGGCTTCTTAGTAAGAAATGAATCAATAATGCAAGATTTTAGTTTAAGGGCAGTTACTGAATATATACCTTTATTACTATTTGACATTATTTGGAATTGCATCAAACAATTTAACTTATCGATCAATTGATAACTATAGAAATTGGGAAATTTGAATTCAGAACACAGAAGATTTTGTATTGCATCCGATGGTTGGAATGTACAACACCATATCAAATCACGGAAATATATTTGTTTCCTTTTTCACTTCTAATTTAATGTTTGCTCATTCATGAAAAGTGAATAAGATTTTAAAAAAGCACTATTCTTTAAAATAAATAAAAATAATTACTATATGTAAGTTTTTTAGCAGGTATAAAATAAATATTTTTTAACACACAGAATTGTCCAAAGGTGTGAAATAAAGTTTAACATATTTTAAATAATTATTTTTGATAAAGCTTTATTTTTAATTTTTTGTAACATACTTAAAAAGGTCTCTTTAAAAATTTTCTTTCTTAAACCTTGCTTTAATCTTCTTTAATTAAAATAAAAAGATAATTAACATCCTTTTGCCAGAAGTACTCAAACAAATTATATATTAAAAAACCTTCCAGAATTATTTCGATTTTTTTTTAAGTTTTTAAAAACTGAAAATAAGCTTAAATTGATGACAGTTTGTTTTATAAATAACCTAGCTGTTAACTTATGACGCAGTTTGTTTTCTAAGACATCCTTTCCCAGAACTAGCTATCTTTTGCTTTTGATTTTTTTTCTTCATTCATTAAAATGTTGAGAATAAAAAAAATAAATAAATAAAAAAAAAAAAAAAAAAAACCCAGAAGATATATAATATGAATAGTTAGAATGCCAAATCTTGTCAATAGTCTGATTTACTAAATTCTGCAGTTACTCCACTTTTATATCATCATACCTGCCAACATGCAATTTTTGAAAATCTTACAATACCACGGTGTCACGCAGTAACGCAATAAATATGCCTACTAAAGATAAAATGTAAGCAAATACAATTTTTAAAATTACTATTCAGATTTAGTACACTATTTTTAATACATATGCACATATAGGAAAGGAGGGGCATTTATTTGGTATCTTTAGAGTACAAATGTTTATAAGTAGCTGATTTGGCTGCTTTTAAAAAATACTTATCAAAGTCTTGCTCATAGCAATGGCCTTTGAGTTTACTTTTTGCAATTAAAATGTCTTCCAAAGTTTCATTAGACAAAAAACTATGAAATAGTGTTCTATTTTTCTTAACACTGCTAAACAAATGTTCACAAGCAGCATTACTGTGTGGTACAGTCAATATGCCTAGCATAACATTCAATCATATTTAAATTTCCCACTAGCAGCTGTTAATTTTCTCAATCTCAATTTTTAGCCCATTTTTTGTCCATTCTTTCTTCTGATTGAACTTCCTCGGGCAAATTATCAATTTGCAAAATTGAGATTGAAGCTCATCCCTGACTTCATCTACTGGCTTGCAAACATCATTTCCACATACTTCATGTGAGCACATATTTGGAAATAAATTTAAAAAATAAACTATATCTGAAAATGATTTGGCCTCACCATGGCACAAGTGGTTCTGCCACTGAAAGTGGTAGATGGCTGAAGTGTGAAGGTCCCGGATTCGGGTCCCATCGCGCGGCTGTCGATCCGGAGTTTTGGTATGTTTCCTCCAGATGTAACGTGAATACGCAAGATAATTTAAAAAAAAAAAAAAGTGGCCGACAGGACACTTAAAAATAATATGGTGGATATCTAACGGACCGAAATGGGGACAGAATGCTGAAACTTAGAATGAATGGGGCGGCGAACTGAAGGACTGCACCGGGCACCAATAACCCTAGCGCTATATTGTTAAAGCAAAAGATCATTATTATGCTCTTTTTTTGGGCAAAAGCGTAATGTGTTTCAATTGCTGTATTCGCAAAGCGTCGAAAATCGCACGATTTTCAGATCGATTTGAGTGGATAAAGCCACTGAACATGGTAGACGGCTGAAGTGCGGCCGTGCGACTGTCGGTCTGGAGTTTTGGGTTTCATCAGATGTAACGTCAATACACGTTAGAACTCTTTAGTCATCCAACCAAGGCACCTCCCTTAGGAGATATCCCTTGTCTAGGCTTGCCATAACAAACAAGCAAATCCCACAGAATTTTCGAATCGCAAAACGTCGTTTTGCTATGGCATACTTTCTGTATCATCCATAATTATATGTGGTTAGTAAATAACTTACACATTAAGAATAATATGTACTAAGAAAGCCGATTAAAAAGAGGAAATCGTTTAGAGGGAAATTTAAAAAAACTTGCTAGTGTGCAAAACTATTAAAAACATCGGGAAGAGCAATAACTATATACAGCTATCGACGAACTCTGGAATAATGATTGTTTGACAATTCGCAACTACATATTTATCAAATCTACCCGGCTGATCGGGCTTCTGAGTCAGCAAAAACAAAACATACTAGAGGCCACTTTTCGGGTTACTCGGCTCGCACAAATAAAAAAGGCAGCAACAGTATTTCGATCTGAAAGAATAGAATAATTGAAAAGGCATTTGTGGGAAAGATCCGATTTCATAGACGGTTTTCGAGAAAGGGCCGCTTTCAATCGAACCTATTTTATGATGAGTTAATTGTACTCAATGGTATTTCTGTGAAGGGGCCGTTTTAATTAACGTATTTTCGTGATGGGCCGCAAATGGTATGTAGGAAATAAAAAGTCGTGATTAATGACGAATAATAATAAAAATGTAAAAGCAGGAGGGTGCAGAAAGAAGAGAAATAGGGCCGCCGGGCACTGCGCCCTGCAAAATCAATCTAGAGTCAACACTACACAATAAATGCAGATAAGAAAAGCAAAGTTTGCAAGCGTGGCAAAAAATTAACAGAGTCAAAATGACGTATTAGGCTCACAAATCGACTAAAAGCACAGTTCGGTGCAAGATTTGAGTTTTGGCACAGCTCGGTGAAGCAAAGCAGACTCCTGGCGCAGATCGCGGATGGTTTGCTGAAAATCTGGCAAGAACAAATATTCCGTGGCTGCCGCGAAGCTACAGCCAATCAGAGACGAGCATTTCCAGAGTATTGTTCTGATGTCACATTTCGCGGCGATGCAGTTTTTCAGCCCATTTTGAAAAATAGCCGCCTAGACAATAAAAAAGTCCCCAGAATTCACAATATAGTCATTTTTCGCGATATTTTCTTTAAAAAAGTCGCCAGATGCTAAAAATAGTCGAAATAGTCGCCTTTTAGCTGCCTGTGGCAGCCCTGAACAGTTATTAAAGCTTTCAGGTCTGAGCTATTTTGACTGTGTACCTCCCTATGGACTAAGGTTTTTGATACTTTTTTTTTTATATATATAACAGGGTGTCTACCAAATTTCTGAAAGTCAATTTCCTCACTTTTGGGAGGTCCCAGGAAAAAAATTCCTGACCACTGCATTTTACTTTGAGAAATTGCACAATGAACCCTCCCTTGTCTTTATATTTGCATATTTTGTACAACTTCTTGAAATCAATTTTAACTGAAGTATACAGGATTAAGCTTTCATCCATTGAGAAACAGAAGTAGTCACACTTTCCGATAGAATTAACTAACTGTTCTTGGAAATACGGTCCTAAACCGTAAGTTACAAAGTAAGCTATTTTGTCTTTTACCCTCCCGTCAAGATTGATGCGTCCATATTTTTCCCTCCTTATACAAACACATCACTTGCTTGATGCTTTCGCGGTCCGAAAAATGCGTTGCAGTTCCTTTCGGTTTCGAGTCTGACAATTAGAGAGAAAGGGTTTAAAAAAAAAAAAAAAAAAAAAAAAAAAATTATTTTGATGAATTTTCCAGACGCACTATCCAATTCCCCAGCTATTTCCAGACTTTCCGGAGCAGTAGACACCCTGTATAAATATCTGGTGGATATACATTTTAATTTTTTTTAAATTATAAAATTAAAAAAACTATTCCTTTTATTCACAATGAAGGGACTATTTAAATCTCTTAAAACTATCTGCAAGACCTATCAATGCATATGCGCATGGCGTTTATGTCCATTACGTGGGGCCTAAAAAAGATAAGAGTTTACACGGACTAAGCAACACATTTTATTATAGAGTCAATACTCATATTTCTAAATAAGATTTAAGGACCCCAAAGTACCATCACTACAGCACTACCAACTCATAAAATAGTGTAGATGTCAGCAATGTGGAGCGCGAGGAAAAACACCAGGTATGCCTTTCCACAACTATTTATACAGGTTGAATAATGCAGAGAGCATTAAAGTATGTGTAAACATGTATTTTGTGATTAGATAACACCTAGTAAACATTGCGGCTAGGGATGGAAAGAATTCTACTCAGTCAATTCCTTAAAAGAAGTTACATAACTTTTAAAAGGTAAGTCAGATTATTAAACAGTGACAAGAACAGAGATTGCATAGTAAGGGCTAACATCTATGACATACATTCTATGGGGGGGGGGGGAATGTCTGATTTACGGACGTTATCTGATTTTCAAGGTTGTACTGTGAGTTGGTACAGTAGAAGACCCAAAATTCGCACTGTCTGTTCAACGTAAACAATGAAATCTGCCCTGTCAGCTGCAAGTTCAGAAAACTAGTCTATAACCACCAAGTAAAACTAAATAAGCAATTCCCACTCGAAAAAGATAATTTAAGAGTTTGTGAGCTCTGATGGTAACATTGATATCCTTCAAATGACTGACAGTGACATAATGAACACTCAATTAGGGTCACATGACACAGTCACAAGTGAGGATGATCCAAAAGTCGATAAAATAACAATTAATGAAGGTTAGGCTCTGAGAAAGAAATATCTAAGAGTTGTAGGGCAGCAAACTGTGTTACAGAACAGGAAATAATGATTTAAAAAAATAAATAAATAAAACTAATATGAACATTCCAAAGTCCTAAACTACTATTTAATATACACGTTTAAATAAGTTGTACTATAATTTCATAATTTTGCATATTGTATTATCCCTCTGTACTTTTCATATCATGATTCTGATTATAAGTTTTTTTTTTTTCCTGGGTGGGGTGGAGAGATATAGAATAAATTTCCTAACAGGCCCCAAAATCCGCAAAATTCTAAAATCTGCACAAGGTCTGGAGCCAAGCTGTGCAGATTTTGGGTATTCTACTGTATATACAAATAAAGGAACAGAAGTCATGAATAAAGATTGTGTAAAATAAGAAAAAGCCTGGGAAGAATGGTAAAAATTGTGACTTGATATTAACCTTCTTGGGTGGAAGGACATTGAAGGCTGAGGCTGATAAATGAGCAAAATATCTAACATCCTTGTCTACATCACTCTGTAAAGAATACATGACTTGTAACAGCAACTGATAGTGTGCTTTCTGGATACTTGGCAAATAATCTGGAGAAAGGAAAAAATAATAATAATAATAATTCAGGTAAACTAATAAACTTAATAGAATACCCATTTGTGCTGATTTATTTGTTTTTGGCCACCTGATAGTGATAAGAAAGATAAAGTAAGAATGTAAATTGAATTTCACACTGTATGCTCAAGACATTTACATGCATTTTGCGAAATAAAAAGGCTCGTCAAAGATACTGTAAGAAAGCTTGATGCAGTATTACTTCACCATTTGAACCTTTTACTGAGCCAATAAATCTGGTTTTAAAAAATGGATATATAAAAACAATAGATTTTTTAAACAGATCATTATATAAGAGAAACATTTTAAAATTAAATAACTATACATAGATTACGTAGTCTAAAATCCATTCTGTGAATGGATCGCTACATACGTAATAATGTATGACAATAAACATAAAAACGACAGGATGTGCAATGATGCTTTTGCAATTTACTTACTTAATGGCAAAAGAGTCAGACCAAGGCATCTAGCAACTGCTAAACGAACATTCGGGACAGTATCCCATGCAAGAGAGAACAAATTTGGAACTATTTCCTCCACGTAAAATTCAGTAGGAAGAGATTTCTTCGCTGCTAACTCTTGACATATATACACATATCTGCAACACCATTTAAAAGATAAATTGAACTTTATTTTATGACAAGTAAGTATTTAAATAATCAATCTTTTTACAAATACTTATGATCTGCTGCATTTAAACTAAAAAAAGTATGAATACACAAACACAAAAACAAACCAAAAAAAAGTTATATAATGTGCATAATTTGAATGACTATTATTTTTTGTTACACAAAAGTAATTTAATAATAAGAACAATTTACAATGCTAATATTAAATGCTTGAATAGAATACCTAATCATTTTTCTACTTTTAACATTCAATGTTTACCACAAAGCAAGTGTTTGATAAAAAAAAAAAAAAAAAAAAAAGGTTTGTTTTTTCACTAATTTTATTTGAATACAGAATATCGAATAAATTTTAATCCAACTCCATTACTTTAAAATGGCAACACAGGGTTTGAACTCTTTTCAAAACAAAATTCCGGATGATTTTTCAAGAATTTCAAGATTATTACAATTATTTCAAATTAAAAGCGGTGTTTTTAAGAAAATTTTAGTGTTCAATGCAATGCTGTTTACAATACACCCTCATACTAACATCAACCACTTCCAATAGCATATGTGTCATTAGGGAAGTAGTTAGCCATTGTATGGAACCATCTTTATTCCGCGAAAACCAGCTATCCAGAAAAACAATTATCCAGAATCATTTTTCAATGAATTAAATTCCTATTTTTTTCCAAAAGAAAAGCAAAAAATGAGTTTTTTTTATTTCTAATGTTTTTGTTCTTTTATATTTTGAGTTCTACAGCTAGAATTTATAAAGTAAGCAATCTGGTAAGGTATTTTATTAATTTTTTTAGTGTGTGACTAAGTTTTCAGGAAATTATCATATATTTACTACTTCCTCTCTACATGATTATTATTTATCTCGATCATATTAGAGTTTTTTTTTTTTTTTTCTAGTATATTAACAATTAAGGTTACTCTCTATTTTTGATTAGAATTAAACATTTCTGCTACCAATCAAATCAGTAGATGTCATGTTAATCCCCAACCAGTTATCCAGAATACACCCGGTCCCAACCATTCCGGATAACAGGTTCTATACTGTACTACAAAAACAGCATGAATTTGAAACAATTTAGATGTGTATTGCAGAAAAAGAGCAAAGAAGCTAATGCATATTTTATTTTTCTATTCTTATCATATCAATTACAACAAAACTGAATTATAGAGTAACAAGAAAGATAATTCATGACAAACACATAGATTATAAAACACTTCCCAACACAACAATCTTTCTTGCACCAAATTTGACTTGACATCTTCATCAAACACGGATAGCTGTTTTGAATTTTGGGATCAATTCAAGCTGTATATCACATATAATTTTACGACACCCTGTTAAAGCGCTATAAATGCTTTTATCTTCTTATTGAAGAGTAAACAGGTATAATCTTTCAAATACTTATTAATTGTGCCTTAAATGGATTAATAGTCTAAACTGCTATAGACCACAATATATCTCCTGATTTCTCTAAAATGTCTCCTGTACTATAAATGATAGGTTTGGTGGAGAATGGTGTTTTAATTCTTAACAATATGTATTTCGTTTTCTTAGAAAAAGCTAAATAACATAACACTTCCATAAAGCATAATGATTTGAAATTCTTTAGGATGCTCGAGTAAAAGAATCATAAATAAACCACTTTCAATAGGTATGATCCATGATACAGTACATAAGAATAACATAATTTTGTAGCAATCAATGAATATCTACAGTCAGAGCATGGACAAATAAACTTAAAATGTACAAAATGTACAATGTTAAAAACTTAAATGTACAAATTACTCATAAACAAAAAAATATTCTTACATTTGCCTCCATAGCCATTTATTTGCTTTTCTGTATTTTTCATCTAAAGCACTTAATGCTGCTTTCAGGAAGTCTGACGACTTTGAATTTGTTATCATAGATTTTATGATCACAGCCAGCTGCAAAGGAAGTTATCATTAGTACTTTAGTAGATGATTCTTATAATGCAATCTTTGAAGCATGAGATTTTGCATTAGAGTAGAGTCTCAATGGGATCGCCTTGAACTATAGAAAACTCAAATAATCAAAATCATAAAATTTAATAAATAAATAAATAGAAATAAAGCAGTTTTGTAATTTTAGTCCATATTTAAATGAAAAATGTACTTACATATAATTACATTACTGATGATCAGAACGAGTTAGTTATATCAGAAAATAATAGTCACTTTTGTAAAAAAGGGTGAAGCTTGAAGTCTTGTCTGCAAAAGGATTGAAACAAACGTCCGCTTTTTGAGATTCAATAGTATATGCTCTTGGCTGCAATTTGCCAGAGTGATGATTAAAATGGTCAATTGTCAAGGCGAAAACAATGAGTTCACTGACTTTTTTAATCATTACAAAATTCCCTGACTTTTCAGACTGATAAAAATCCCCTCAATTTCCTCGTATCTGTACCCACTCTTTAATAATATACAAAATGTGTACTTTGGATAAATAAGAAGACTACTCCCTTAAATAGGCTATAAATTATATTTGAATAAGACTTCCAATTGAAAAACTTTAAAGTACCCAGAAAGACGTTCAATTTTAAGTTAGTTTGCTTTCCCAAAATTTTGATAACCAATTTCTACTTGAACCTAGCACATAAATAAATGCATTTGGAAATTTCAGCCTCAAATCTGAAACCTTGAAACTATCACTTTTTAAAAATGTAAAATCTGCAATAACATAAAGTCATATAATCATAAAACAAATTTTATACCAATTCTACAGCAGAATTCCTGACAGCAGAAACTTTGTCTTGCAACAATAACAAAGGAACAGGTAGAAAATGAAGAGCTTCTGAAGAAGAAAACAACTCGACACAAGGAATAAACTGCCTGTTAGGATGAAGGGAGAAAAAATATCAATCATTAGCTTAGAAATGCAGAAAAAAAAAAAAAAACTAAGTGATTCTGCAAGGAGTTTAGCAGACAAGATTTACAACAAAAACAAAAAGTAATTTACAAGATGCCCTGCCGTTGGAAACAAAGACATTCTTCAGTTTCTGAAGTGTACATTAGTTTAATTACATGCAAAAAAATATCAAAAGAAATTTTGTTATTTATTCATTATTATAGTATTTTTGTAAGAATAAAATTAGAAGTCCTTTCATCCAGAGTGATTGAAGATGTTTTCAGAAAAAACAAAATATGCATATGGAAATTAATTGGTGATAAAGAATAATGCATTAAAACTCAATGGACGGATTGATACTGTAATTTACTGTAAGACTACTTCCTCGTAAGTAAAAAAATTAGAAGAAAAATTTCACATGAATCCTATATGCATAGTCAGATTTTTAAATTGGCTCTAACATTTTTATTCAAATATTACTTCACACAATATTTCTATAAAATTACCAATATGTTTTCCGTGGTTACATGTCATTAATATTTTTTATAAAAACTTTGTTATTTACTTAAAGGCTGCAATAGCTTGAAAAGTTTTGTGGATATTTTTATCAATACTAGCATAACTTTAAATAACAGATAATCATGCTGGTAATTCAAGACAAAATCTCACCAATAATGTAATAATTTTCTATCTGTTAATGTAATTAACATGGCAATAGTTGAGATTATACCTGAAAATATCCTTCAAAATCCAACAATGCCCAAAACTCTGAAAAAAACTGCTTGCTGACTATTTCGTTTGTGAAGGCTTATTTTGTACTGTGACTTGTACCACTGTTTCTGTCATGGGGCTCCTTACCACTTCTGTGACGCTGCTTTTTTAAGAGATATGGGGAGGATAATCGCCATGAGAAATGCACTCATCAGCTGCTGAGAATTGTGAATCTGGCTAATTTTGCAGTTGTCAATGAGAAAAGCATTTCTTGAAAAGTAGGTTTTGGAGCAGCTTTGGAGCAAAATAAAGAAAAATACATGTTTCGGCTCAAATAGGAGCAAGTACTATGCAATGGAGCAGGCTGGAGAAGAATTAGCATCCCAGCAATTGTTTTAGAAACGAGTTCAAATACAAGTGACATCCCAGAGTTAAAAATAAACTTGTAATATATAAAAATATGATCTCGTGTTATTCTGTTCTCATATTAAAGCCATAATAGAAATTATTCAGTGAGCTTATATGCTGAAACAACGAGATAGTGTGAAGAATATTGGATTTGCACCCTTCAAAATGACGAATTATATCTTGAGCAAATGCGTTGCATAACTTGTATGAATACAAAGGTAAATTGAGTACCCCATTTTTCAACTACCTTTAAGGGGTATCCTTAGTCTTTTTCTGCTCCATAGACCTAATGCTAAAGATCCCAGATCACATTGTCTGGGATGTCCCGAAATATCGCTTCAAAAAATATGAAACATTTTGCAAAGGCAAATAGATACCACTCAGTCTACCATTATCACTTCGGGCTTTGGCCAAGGATTCCCAGCCACTTCACAAAATGGCCAGCAAAAGTAGAATATACAATATTAATTGCAAATACTTCGGACTTGGGCCAAAATGCAAACTGGTTGAACTTCAGGCTTTGGCCGTAACATATATATTCTTTCAATGTGTTATCTACAATTGATTTACAGTTACATAATAGAGCTTCAAAAATTGTCTTATTAAAAAAAAAGAAAGAAAGAATTATGATATTTATCTTTTGCCTTAAAAAAGCTAGATCTTAGGGGGAAGGACAAAACTTTCAAACTACAAACGCAGGGCAAGTAGCAACTGCTACTTCTGCTATATTGATAATCCGGCACTGCCAAAATCAAAAATCCACAATTAAAAATGAAATAAAGGGGAAATAGGGACTATTTTGAGAAAAAGGGACTTTTATGACCTAGGAGAGAATAGGGACCATTTGTAAGGCCTGTAAATAATATTACAGAAATGCAGATTTTTCTTCTATATGACACTACCCAGATTGGTTTTTTACTTTGCATTAGAGGGCTGAGGGTATGGAGAATCGTTACAGATCCTCAATTACAAACATAATTTTGAAAAGATGCTAAATACGTTTTGCCAAGAGGCTGTAAAACCCAAAGCATGATGTGATTATGCATAATTACCAGATTAATTGCATTTACCATAGCATGTTATTTAAATTATGATTATGCTGCTATAAGTGTTTATTTAACTTTGTAAAAGAAATCTTTTCATGACCATGACTTTTTAGTTTTACAGATAATATACTGTTGTGTTTTTAAGTACCTACAAATAATATTAAATTAATTTTTATTAACCTTCATTTAGTACTTCATTACAATTCGAAAAATGACATTTTATTACAATTAAAATGAAATTTTAAATAATTTAATATTCAGCCACTGAATATTTGGTATTCGGACTAAACTATGTGTTGAATATTCAATATTCGGCATAAGCTATTGGCTAAATATTCAGTACTTTTTAACATAAAGACAGCCGCCTACCTATCAAAATTCATGTTATATAACAACATAACAATGAACGACTGCTAAATAAAACAGCATTGATTGTCTTTCCTTTAATACCCAAACCATCAGAATCAAATCTTAATTAGACTGATAACCACAGCATTTCTATAAAAAAATTAAAATTAACATCCATATAAGTGAAATCAGATAATTCTTATCACTCTAAAGTCATCTAAAATGAGAATATGACTGTGGAAGTTATTTGGGAAATGGAAAACTGATTTTACATTTTTAAATCTTTGTAGAACAAATTGAATTCTTCGTGGATAATTTGATAAACAAAACATAAATATACAAAGAGATTTTTTAATACAGATATAAATAATGATGATCAGCTTACTCTGCAACAGTATAGCGATATCTCCAATTGCTATCTTCATCATCCCATGCACAAACTCTTTGAATTAATGGAAGAAATTGTCGACGAGCTTCCGGTTTTAATCTCTAATATCAAGAAAATATTTTTAATGATCAACAGTTAGAAAAATATCCAATTAGAAAGTATAAAAAATATTTATTCATTACATAAATTTATCAGTCAGAAAATTCCCAAGAAAGGAAATTAAATTTACCTTTAAAAAATGTGATAAATTTGGAAGCAATGAAGAATGAGAACGAACATTAGAATCTCTCAACATTTGCAAAAATACAGGCAAAAGGTCCTCTGTTGTAATATCTTGTCCAAGGACTATCGCCAGGTCATGAAGAGAAGATGCAACTATACTTCTAACCTTAAACTATTACAAAATAAAACAAAAATTGTACAAAATACAGGTATTGAATACTGTTGTTTTTGTCAATGTAATTAAAAAGTAAAAATGTAATTAAAATGCACCATGTGATTTACACAAGAAAAATGCTGCATAGTTGTGGCATCTATGAAAAATAAGTTAATTATAATCTAGCCTATCTAGCGAGACTTTTGAAAAGTGTGCTTGGTTGTGTTTTGTCATTATCCAGTTCTATGCTTTCAAAATTATCTTAAGCATATTCTTTCATTGAGTAGGCAAGAAGAAAGCAATAAGTGTGGTTGAAACAAAATTGAATAGAAGTTGTTCAATTGAAGAAAATTTTTGAGACTTGCTTATCGAAAAAATGTCCAGCAGTAATAAGATAACACGAAGTGTACACAACTTATTTTAATAAAACAGGAACAGGGGGAAAGGTAGTATTCAATTTTAATATTCATAGTGAATAATGCCTCTGATGTATTTTTATTGAACAGTTAAAACTAATATATCAATAGATTTGTCTAGAGGCTGCATGTTCCTGTTTTTGCAAAGTCACAGGCAGATAAAAAATTCGGGGGGAGGGGGGGAGAGATGTAGCACTGAATTTTTTGTACCTCTAGTTGATCTCCAGAATCCACGCAAGTAAAAAAATACTAATTGCATTGACTAAAATTTCAGGGGAAGGGTGGGGAATCAAACCCTCATGATCTCCCACCCAGGGGATACGGCCTTGTGTTTTTGGTAATACAGAATACCACCAATATGATGTGACTAATTAAAGAAACCTGTTCCAGCCCAGCTAACCAAACCACTGCTAATTCACATGGCTTTGTCTACTAAATTTTGCAATGCTCTTGATGGGATAAAATAAATAATAAATAAAAGTAAGAGTAATTTTTTTTTGACAGGATTGGGATCATTATTGATTTTGTTGGTATCTTAGCATAATGTCAAACTTTTACACCTAATTAAAATGGTTAAGTACGTCATCCCAGTGGGCCTTACCCCTTACTTTTTTTAGAAATAAAAGAGCATTTTTTGGAAATTCGGTATTAATTTTAAATGTAACATTTTCAACGTTTTAACATAAAAAATAAAAAATGCTGCTTATGAATTTTGGAGCAAAATGCATTCTTGATTTTTATTAGTCAAATAACACAAATATATTTTGAGTTGTTTTTTCTGTGAGTAAAAACTTATGTATTAGATTAATAAATTACATTCACATAAAAATGATATTTTCATGGTAAAATATATATATTAAGAAAACGGAACAGACCAAAACAATTTAGATATTTTAAGATGTTCTAAGAGGTGTTAAAAAAAAGAGAGAGAGAGGGCAAGAAGGAAAACTTAGGCCGTAGCGAGGACAGAACCCTGGAACTACAACTGCTCAATTGTTCACTTAACCATCTACTTACTTTGAAGGTAATGTATTGGGAAATCCATGTCACCCACGCCCCCTAAATCCTTCACTTTCTCCTCACACATAAATTTTGCAAATCTATTAATTAATTCTAAAATTTCAAAATCTTCCGTCTTCAACAGCATTTTAGCCCCCCAGGTTTGTTAACAGATTAGAGCCTCACAGCAGATGCATTAAATGTAACCAGCCGATAATCACCCAAATTTGGCCAGTTACATTCGTCTGTTAAAAACGAGATGTAACCAGACGATTTGGCCCGGTGCATACCATTTTTTGTTAAATCCTCCAGTTATAAGTTGAACGGCCTGTAACCAGCTGGTAGAATGTTTCATGAATACCACCATTAATACAGCATGAATTGGTGGCTAGAAAATCTAGCTACCAATTCATGCTTTACGGCCCACAAAAGGGTTAGACAGATGAAAAATTACACAAAGAGACAAAAAGAAGGGAGAGAAAACACATAGGCAATTTATTATAAGAAAAACTTACTGTTTCATCAACTGCAAGCATGTGAAACATTCTCCTTAGACATGGCCAATATTTTCTACCAAGAGTATATGCTACAGATGGAAAATGATAAGCAACATTTTCTCTTACATCTCTAACATCATTGCACAAGTTTAAAAATTCAGTTAATAGTTCTGTTGGTACAATGTCCTAAACAAATGAATTAATAATGAATAAACATATTTGCTTAGAAATATAAAATTCTTTGATGCTACATTGTAAGATCACAAATATTATTAGGATTAGTGTTTCCCCCCTCCCCCCAAAATAATATATATATATATATATATATATTTTAAATTGAATCACATACCCGTTTAAGTTGTGAGAAATGAAAACAAACTTTCTCTAAAAATTTCAAACAATAATATTTAGTTTAACAGACCTCTCAAGAACATTAAAATTTTAAGTTTCACACATTTTTACTGAGTATGCACACTTATTAAAAATATTTAAGATATTATATTTGTATTATTTTGCAATTATAAATTTTAACAATAACAAATAAAGTAAATAACCATTAAAGTAGAAGTATTTGATAGCCTCATGTTTACAATTTTACACATAAAAAACCAAGCTATTGACTGTTTTGCTCAAGAACCTAGATTTGTTAAGTGTAACTGCTTATACAGATAAATATAAACATTATCACATAGCTTTTACACTGTAATCAACTGGCCATGGTTCTTCAAAATTTAAAGGACAAGATTTTTGAAAAGTGCGGGGGAAAAAAAGAAAAATTCAATGGATGAGAAAACAGGAAGGAGGAGGGGTGGGGAGCTAAATTAACCAAAGAATCAATTCTTTCAGTAGATCTTAATACTTACATAGAAAAAAGGTTAACAGAAATTGGATTGAAAATGATAAAGATGGTGCTGAGCATGTTGACATCACAGAAACCCAATTCAGCCAATACTATTGTCGACAACTGCCTACATCATCACTGTCAATACTGCTAGATGGCAAAGCAGCTCCAGGCTCATCTGGTATTAATGCTACTAGAGCAAACATCCAGAATGCCATACCACAATAACTGTCACAGAGAATCCTCAGTTAGAAGCATGTTTAGAAAGAATGAAAACCACTCATTCTGTGTAGGAATGCATAGCATTTCCTCAGGAACAGACTGTTGGACTTAGTGTTGAGGAGGTGACATTATCAACTACTGCTGTATATCAATCAATGAAGTAAAAACATTTGGAAATGCTCACCCCCCCCCCCCAAAAAAAAAAATCAATGTTTCTTTTGTTGCTCATTTTCATTACAAACTGTTACTTGACAACACAAGCAGTACAACTTGGGATAATATGAAAGTTGATTTTTGGTCAAAATGACCCATACCATGATTCAAGTGTTAATCAAATAGAAAAGTACAATTTACCGAAATTTTTTCATTTATTCAAGATATAAGGTAAGACTAACTTACTACTCAAACATACAAGGCATATGAATTAACCATACCTGTTCATATATTAATTTTTCTTTATCGGTTATCTGATGTTCTTTTTTTACCACATGATTGTTTAACTGGTCTTCCAGTCGATTCTTTTTTTTTAATTCCATACCCATCATTCTTTTAACTGAAAAGGAAAAATGCAATCACTACATTAGAAAATTATTATCCACAGGAATCTTCTCATATTTAAATTATAAATTGGTTATTTTTATTTTTTTACTTTTTGTTTCACTAACTGTAAAACAGTTCTGAAAATATGAAATTTTAACACTAAACAGTATATTAGGCGAATATTGTAAAATAGTTTTCGCAGGCGATTTAAATATAGATTTTAATTCCGAAGAAGTATTTTATAGAACAGAGAAGCAATACAGTACACTCATAGATTTTGATACACTTTCCAAATGGTGTTTATAAAGGTGAAGTATAGTCTGACTATGCCTAGCGAAAATTTGTAGAGTTTATTCCTATTTCAACACCCTTACTCTTGCCAACCTAAAAATTCCCTGCACTTTGGCGAGCTTTCCAGTCATGGGTCTCTAGGAGTTATACACAAGTTTCAATGCTCCCAAAAGAACAAGATGAAAACTATGGTGAACAAATGAACTATTGAACCAGTTGAGGAATTTGAAGACAATTATTAAAACTACATTAATTGGCAACCCAAAATAAATTAAAATGTAACTGAATGCTGTACATACAGGTTGTTCCAAATGGCTATTTTAATTCTAAATTACGATTGCCACATAAATACACAAAATCGTCATGGTTACTGCATATGTTTAATGATTGCCACCTTGGCGAGGGTCTGAGCGTTAAAGTAGGAATCAACCCAAGAAAGACAAAAACTGCACACTCATGGATTATGATGCACATTCGAACCAATATTTAAAACAGTGAAGTATAGTTCTAATATACTTGGCAAAGATTGTAAAATAGTTGGATTGTAAATGATTTTAAGATCGATTTCGATTCCAAAGATGGGTTTTATGAAACAAGGAAGCAAAATACGGACGATTCATAAATTATGATACGCTTTTAATATGTAGCACTATACTGCATATTTAAAATCTGAAATATTTTCTTCTTCTTTTCTTTTTTTTTTTTTTTTTTTTTAAATACTGTATGTTTGTTGTCCCTGTTATATAAATATCACTTACAATTAACAAACAAAACTACTCACATGAATTGCTAAAATAACGCCGCTTTTTCAGGCTTGAAACTTTCTCACTGTCTTCATTTCTTTTAACATCTAAACCAGTTTCCGGTACTGTTTTATCAGGATCTCTAAAATAATTTATATTCAATTAATAAAGAGAAAAATTCCATATTCCAAGAAAATATAAATAGCAGATTTGTAACAGTATCTTTTTAAGTCTAGCAATTTCTGAAGAATTTTTCTTTTTAACAATTGTTAAGTAAAATTTAAAATTAACTACCTTACTTATAATAAAGTAACATAGAATGTAGTTTCAACACAAATATAGAACACAATTATTCTTTTAATTATCTACATCATCTTCCTTTACACCAGTTTCTCAAACTGTGGGGCACGTCGCCAAGGGGAGGCGCAGAGCATTTGCAAGAGAGTGCGAGAAAAACATAAGAGCAAGTAGTGATGCATGTTTTTAAAAAATCATCTTATTTATTCTCATTTTTACTCAGAAATATATCCCATTTTCGTTTAAGATGTTCATTCAAACTTTACTGATAACATTTTGTAGAAAATTCGACTAAATGTTCATTGTAACAGATTAAAAAACTGAATGCATGCTGAAAAATGTGATGTGGGGAGGGCACCCACCTTAAGTAAGCCTTTGTTGGGGGGTGCAACATTAAAAGGTTGAGAACCGCTGCTTTACACACTCATGATCAGTACTTGACCATTCACCTAGTGCCAATACATAGAACTGCCACACCTTTGCTTCCATGCAAAAACTCAGCCTTTATAAAAGGGGGAAGAGATTACTGTAAAAGCATTTATTTTCATGAGTTCATCTCTCCCCCCTCGACATTTTAAATGGTTTCAAGGAAACCAGTATAAATATTACACGTGAATGAGCTGCATTCTATTATTCGTATTATTGTTTTATATTCAAGAAATAGTTGCAAGAAAGAAAGGTGTGCAGTAAATCATTTAATTTTAATAAGTGAAAAATTTATTTTTTATTACAGTTTGCAGCGGGAAGAGGGAAAAAAGTCTTTCACAAGGATTTTTATTTTCAAGATAACGATGGGCTCACAAAAATTAAAGCAAAAAAAAAAAAAAAAAAAAAAAAAATGTTTTAGGATAATCGTTGCTAATAGAGAAATAATATACTTACATAAGCAATTTTAATGTAAAGAAAAAGGTTTGGATGTCTGTGTCGTCTTCATCCAGCACAATAAAATTCTCATATTTTAGTTGTTAGATTTTTTTATGTTAACCTACAGTAATTTTCCCTATTATTTGTTTATTTATACTTAGTCTGCATAAACTCAGATATGCATTGAGAGAAAGAATTCAAATATTTTCAAATGAGAAGTTTACTTTAACAAAAAGCATTAAAATAATATTTCCAAACTAATGATTAAAAATTTTTTGGGATCTATATCAAAACCCTTTTGATATGTTTAATAACAAAAGAAAACGGGCATGTTACTGCATATGATGAGCAGATAAATTTTTATTTTACATTTCTTTACTGTTACTTTTATTTTTAAAAACTATACTGTAGCAGAATTTAAATAAATTTAAGATCATTATATGCTAAAAAAAACTTCTAGAGATGTTGACACATAATCCTCCATGTGCTATAAAAGAACAATTCAAAATTAAATGATTAACCATAATATTAGCAAACAACTTACTTTATGCTTTCATCTGGTGTTATCCTATTTAGTTCTGAAGAAGATGAATGTACATTATCTTCATTGTGCATTTGAACTATTGAATTTACATTAGTTAAATCGCTGTCCTCTGTATCGATATCTAATTCAATTTCTGGAAGTGGCGTTCTCCAATACTGAAAGTTATTAAAGTTGTTTTCATTATCTACACAGTGAAGTCTATCATCCTTTCGATTTAGTAGGGAGTTCGTTAAAGATAAGTTAGCACAATTCAAGTTTTGTAGGTCAGGTACTTTTGATTTGTCATTCAAATTATCTGTTTTTTCATCCAAAGATGAAACACTTACTGAAACAGGCAGTGTCCGATTACATATATCATCAAATGACAATTCTGTGGAATCAAACATAATCAAACCAAAGTTAAGATTGTCTGTTTCTGAGGCTAACGCGGCATGTGAAAGGTCTTCATCAGAACTACCATAACCGAGTAGACAGCTATTTAGATTTTTAAATGAGCACTCGTCTAACAACTGTGGATTGGAAATTATCTCTGAAGTGAGGAGATCAAAATAGTTCTCATTTTTCAGCTGATCTTCTAAATCATCTTCGTTTGGAGTGCGTACCCATACACCACCACTGTAGTTTAATCCTGTTTTAGAAGGATCTGCAAATGTAGAAATAAATTTTCCCAGTGATTGACTAGCATCATAGGATACCTAAAAAAAAATATAAGAAATTAGCATGGAAAAGGAACAGGGGGGGGGGGGGGGGGAAATACACATTCCCTAACCTGTTTTCTCTACAGTCCCCCCAATGCTAAGAATTTAAGATATCTCATTATTTTAAGCTAATATAAGCTGACTGAAGTAAGTAAATATGATAGAAAAATTTTGGTAGTACATTAAAACAGGAACACCTAAATATCCTACAACTAAGTTTCTTTTTATAATTTTTTAACACTTCAATAAAACATTATCAGCAGTAAAACATCAAAAATCTATTTTGAATACAGATTGTATTACCACAGTAATAAAAATATTTAATTATTTTTAATATTTTTAATTAAAAAAAATCCCAATACATTAAAAAACAATCACTCCGTTTATAGACATCATTCCAATGCATTAACTGACAAGAGGGATATTTTGGTTGTGTTGTTGTGAAGAGAATGCTTTAATTGATTGCATTTTTGTAAAATGGTTTAAATTATTCCAATGCATCAACTGACAAAAAACAATACTGTTCAAATTTTTACATTATTACTTCCTTGTACAGAGTGTGTGTAAGGAAGAAATGTGATCGCGAAAAATTTCGGGAGCCAGATTTCGGTGGAAAAAATGATTTTGACTACTTCTAAATTTACTTTAAAGAATTTTTGCAACATCATATGCTAGCATGTACATTCATATAAATGCATGTACAACCCATTTAGACTGACTGCGAGTCTATTTTGACCAGATTTTCCATGCCGTCTGTACGTACATATCTAACTTGCATATCTCAAAAACTATTGGTCGTAGTATGTTGAAACTTTATAGTTAGGATAGTTGTAACATCTAGAACTCCATTTTTGGTCCCTATCGACTGAATAGTTTATCTATAGGGACGCCTAAATTATTTTAAAAAGTAATTTTTACAATAAGTATTAAAATCTACAAAATTAGAAGTTAAAATTCAATAAGCTGGTTGGTTACTCAAATGGGTAGGAGTACATATAAACTAAACAGGTGATAACATAGTTAAAATTAAACATCCCCCAGCCATTCACATTTTGTTACTCAAAGTTTAAAAAGAAATGTATTAAAACTTACAGCACGTGACTGATTCTTTAAAAAGCTGATGTACACATGAGATAATATTTCATTGCGAGTAGTAGGTGACACAACACTTGCTAATTCAACAGCTATGTCCACACATTTAGATTTAATATTAGTTGAAAACCTTTCACAAAGATCTAAAAATGCAGGAAGCTGCAGAAAAGAAAATATCATAAAAATACCAAATTAAGAACACTTTCTTAAAGCACAAAACATTTATACAGTTCTACACGTGTTTGCATAAAAGATAACATCCTGACACAAACAAGAACCATGAGGATATCAATAACTTTAGTAAAACTGCCTAAAAGAATGTACTATGAATAACTATCACAGGATTCATATTTATCAAAATTGAGAGCATATTTGATAATTTTGGATTTTTCCAGAAAAATGTTTACAAAGCTTTAGATTTTATTAGAAATAGAAAACAGTTGCAGAATAACTTTGCCCATTAGCTTCTCAGCTTCTTTAGTAATATTTCTGTTCTTATAATTGTACTTTAAATAAATCTTTTAAATAAACTACTATTTCTGTAGACTCAAATACTTTAGAATATCTCTTATGCTCACAATTACAAATAAAGAACCTACAAGACTTATAAAACTTTGAAAAAACAACCTGGAGTGAATCCACTCGACTTTCCAAACATTACGATATTACCAAGCATTTAAATAAAATTTAATCGATGAATAATTCAAACATATATACCAAATTGAAGCTCAATCTCGCATTTTTTTTTTCATGATTACAATACTTTCCTTACATGGTACATGTTCAGAAAGTAAAAATTCAACAAACATGAAATTTTGTAATATCACCACCCTACACAACCCCACTAACATACCAACACATTAAACAGATATGGCCTACAGCAGTGTTTGCACTGAGCTCTGTAAAAAGTTGATCCTGAGGAGACTCACAAATCATTAAAATGTGGCGAGTGTCAAAATGAGAGTCCAATAGTTATTGGATTCATGCTGTTATGACATGCTTAAATTTCCATAAAATACTACACTAATTTGTAAAATAACTAACTGAACACTACAGCCTGCCACTGAACTAAATAGTATTGCAGCTCTAGATAATTCTGGGAAGCATCGAGTTTATAAATTGCAACTACTTGAACAAAATAGAAAAGTACTCTTTTTGAAAGTTCCGTGTACACCAACCGGGGTACTTCAAAAAATTTTCTAAATGTTACAAAGATTGAAAAAGTTTTTTTTTTTTTTTAAACAATTTCCTCCAGTAATAATTCACTCCAATCTCCCAACAAACAAAAAAAAAGTACTTATTTTTTACTCTAATTTTTTATTATTGCTTGTTCCAGAATTTATTCATTTATTATTTTTATTGTATTATTTTTCAATATATAATTTTAGGCCAGATCTACTGCAGGATATTTGTAATATCCAGCTACTGCCAATTACCCGGATGCAGTATGCTTGCCGGACATCTGTTACATACCTACTGCAAAGGACAACAAACATATACATGTGGCGTCATAATGCACAAAATAACATAGAACACAATGAGACTTTCTATCATTGAAATTTCAACATCATTCAGAAAGATTTGCAGTGGCGATTTTTGTTACCTGCTATAACTTAAGGCTTGTTCTACCTGAAAACTGAGGATTTCGGTTGATTTTTGACCAAGATAGGGAGTAAACTTATAATCACATAACTTTGAGAATTTTCAGAATGTTTCCTCTAAAACTAGAATATGAACTGACATTGCAATAAAATTTGAAAAGTTATTTAATTTTTTTAAAATTATTATTAAACTTGACACTTTTTTAGAGAAAACGCTATTTTCTCAAATTTTACCCAAGATTAGAAATAAATTTATGATGATATAATTATGAGAATTTTCAGAATGTTTCCCCTCAGAAACTAGATTGGGAACTGACATTGAGATAAATTTTGAAAAACAATTTAATTTTTTTTTTTTTTTTTAAATAGTGAAACTTGGCACTTTTTCAGAGGAAAACGTTTTTGATAGACTTTCACTTAAGATGAGAAATGAACTTATGATGCTAGAACTATGAAAATGTTTAGACTGTTTCTTCAGAAACCATACTGTGAACTGAAACAAATTTCAAATTTGAAAAGTTACTTCATTTTTGGAAAAAAAATTATTAAACATGCCACTTTTTCGGAAAAGTCTGCTTTTTGGTTAACTTTCACTACAGATAAAAAATAAACTTACATTCCAAGAACAATGAAATTTTTCAGATTATTTCTTCGGGAACTGTACTGTGGACTACTGCAAATTTAAAATCTGAATAACCAGTCAGTTTTCATAAAAAGAAAGAAGGAAAAACATTGTTTTTTAAACTCAAATTCAAAATTGGCTGACTGAAAAATTTTATTTCAAAAGTAACTTTGAAGTATAAATTTATAGATGTATTTAAGAATGTTTTGGGGCCAAAAATGTACTGCATTTTGCTTTTTGCAAATTTTATAATTGAAACTCGTAATTGTTTATGAAACCTAATGAACATGACTTCTGATCAAGATTTAAAATAAAATTACAGTAGAAAAGCTGCTGAAAAATTTATAATGGTTCTTCTGAAACTACTTTACGATGCTTTATGAACATTAAGTTTATAGGAGCAATTTAATTTAAAAAATAAGTAAATAAATGAAGATGATATTTCAGCAGTTTTATCGCGTTTCAATCGAATTTCATTTGAAAAAATCAACTCGCGCTGATCTCTAATACTTACAATATTTTACATCAAGAAAAGTCCATTTTATCGTTTTAATTTTAAAGTTATAATTATATTTCTAAAATTTTTCAGAGAAATTCTAAAAAATACAGCTAACAATTGTGTCCATTACATGAATAAATATGGCGTGACATGTATGCTTGGACCCCCAAACCACCCATATTTCACGCTTTTCCCCTAGTCCCCGATTCGAGTTTCACTCGTCAGGTTAAACAGCCTTAAGAAAAATTCAGCTGCAATCTGCAAAGGGTTAAAGCTGGTCAAAAATCCTCACAGTTATGACTACAGCAATTGGACACAGAAATATAGAATTTTTGCTACAAATTGCATACGATCTAGGAAGCAATCAATAAATCTACAAAAGACATTTTTCTTAATACTTACCAATGATGTTTCAGTTGATTCTGTTCCAATGACTCTACTTATGGTTCCAAAATTTTGCATACAGACCTAGATAAAATAAAAACTTTAAAATAATGTGTGAAACTTAAGCTTACAAATTATTAATTCAAATTTAGAAACTGCAAAAAAACTAAACAAAATACCTCTATTATAGACATTGAAGAATCATTAAGAAGCGACAGAAAAGGTTCCAAAAACAGCTTTTCAGTAATCTGCTTTCCAACATATGGAATCATTTTACACATTACCTACATATAAAAATAGACTTTTGTTAGAACTACACTCAATAAAATACTAACAAATGAATTCAATACTAATTACACAATTTTAGATAAGCTAACATAATACCCTACTAAAATGTTAATAAGTAAATGTAAATACAGTCACTTTAGGATACAACAATGTTCAGATTTTAAAAATTTCACTTAATAAAGGAGAACTAAAATGTAATCAGTATTTCTATTAAAATTTAAACTTTCTCAACACTATGAAAGAAAAGTAACACTTACAAAAGCGTGTAAAATAGTGTATATTGATAGAGCATTAACCACATAAAGCATTCAACTTAATTGCAAGAAGTAGTAAATTCTAAGTAAGAACAAAGAAAAGAAAGTAAACTCTGACATTCCAATAAAAGTAATCGTCTAGCACTACTGTAAGGAAATGATTACTGATCAGGTATTGAAGACTATGGATGATATCATTGCAGCCCCGCTCATCAAAGCTGGCTGTGATATGATATTTCAAGAACACACATCACATCCACTCTGATGAGGGGGGACGAAATCTAAGGAACTTGGAGAGAGTGACAACTCCACACTCATCAAAGCAGCTGTGATATGATTTATGTCTACATATCACATCCACTTTGTGAGTGCCGAGATATCCTGTTGCACAGCAGCTTCGGACATCCAAGTACCAGGCTGGAGTAACCATTCAAAATCTTCTTGGGTTGCTTACTCAACATCTTTGTAAAATAAAATGACAGAAGCACAGTTAAAAATAATAACCAAGCAATTGGTATAATAAGAACAAAACTCCAATAAGGTACTGCACTGCTTTTAAATACTTTAGTATACGTGTGATTCTACAAGCACAGGAATAGAAAAGTTGACATTTCTGTACATCTTTAGCACTTCAACTATTCCAGTGAAATTTCATCCCCCTTGCTGTTGCGTGCATATTATTTTCTCATTATTTTAATGAATCTGAATTTTTTAAAAACTAATTATCTCCTCTCCTCCTCCCATACTTAAATAATAAAAATTAAGGAGATCTTATAAAATCTAACTAGGGATTTTTAAAATCTTCCTAATGGTTAAAACAATTCGCATGCACATGGTCAATTGGCAGCGAATGTCTCATTGGCCCGGTAAATTGATGCTGTGATGACGTTATCAGCAGTTTTGGCAAAATGGCCTACATTAGGCTGTAAAACACGTAAATGGGACAAATGTAGCTGACTGCCGTTAATGTTTAACAGATAGCTGCCAACCTTGGAGAATGAAAATTAGGGAGACTTAAAAGAAACGTTATCGATGAAAAAACTCCACGTACACATGTGTAATATATCAGTAACCAAGAAAATTACATATACAAGAAAAATTTATAGCTTAAAACATTTATTAAAACAGCTAATTTTAAAATGCAATACTTTTTTAAAGAAATAAACATTTTTTTAAACAGTAAATACTTTTGAACTATTTGCTTCATGGGCACCGGCATTATTCATGTTTATTAGTATTATTAACAATATTATGTCACTAACATGCCAGTTTTATAATTGACATGTCTTTAAAATAATAAATGCAAATATACAATAAAATACATACGATTAAGAGGTGCTGATCTTTTATCTTAATATATAACCAATAAATTATTTTCCTGGCTTTTTTTCAGATTTTTAAAATAACTAATTTTTTGAAATTTTCTTATCCCAAATATTCATTCCCTATTTGTAGAATCACCCATATAGTGAATATTTAAGAAACCAACAAAATATTACTTCAAACTTATTAACTTATGTTGTAACTAAAGTAATGTTTCAAATAATATACCTGAAAATAGACACAGTAAAATCTCCTTACAATCAACTTCACTTTTATTAGTATTTCAGATTAACGAACAAAATATTTATATTAAAAGTAATGCTCGATTCACTAATTCTTTAATTTACTTACACAAATATTTCTGAATTAAATACAATAATACCTCGACTTACGCGAACCTGGAGTTAAGAGATTTTCAACTATCATCGACTTGCCTTTTGTTTACCTCCAAAATAACTTCCCTTTATGATTTTAATAACATAATTTGTTATGCATATGAATTATCTAATTTTTTCTAAGCATTTTTTCCTAAATTATTTTTTTTCTTTAGTCTCCAGTCCCAGTTAAAAATAACTTGTATGTACATACTTGTATACAAAATCATACCCAGAACCTACACGGTTATCGCTTGGTCACACCTATAGCTCAAGCTTGGGGTATCATTGTATTTAATCCTTGGTCCCTTGAAATACATTATACGGAGATTTTACTGTTAGCTCAACGGTAATCTAATCAATTCACAAAAGAGAGGGTACACATAAACAAAGTACAATATTGCTTAATAATTGTAAGCATGTAACTAAAAACTGTTCATGGCACATTCAAAATACTAACAATGATACCAGTTAAAACATTTCAAATAATCCACTTCTTATGAATAATTTAACAATGTAATACAAAGAATAAAATAAATACAAAATTAAATTTAAACATAATGCAAACACCCTGCTGTTTTTCTATCGATACTCAGGTATTAAGAATTGGTTCCAGTTGAAGGCTTCTAGGCAAAGATTCGGCGATCTGCCCAACAGGTGCTCATCAAATGTGGCTGTGATATGATTGTAAACTAGACATTTCACAACCCATTTGACGCACACCTAGAAGGCTACTTTTAAACTTCCATTTGATGATCCAATCTGCAATCAGGTGAATCTTCATACTATAATCCAGCTCGAAAATTCATATTTCCAACATGAGCAAGATTTATATATATTTTTTTGGCAAAACAAGTAGTGAATTGTCACTGTATCCATCATTTCCATCCTGCAGATAAATGAATCTTTTCCGTCAAAGACAAGGTAGTGAGATGGGCCAGCTGAACATCTCACTACCCATGTCTTTCAAGGAACAGCCTTCCAGTGAAACGCCTGCAATTAGAAATTAACAAATTATTAAAAGCAGAGAAACTTACCGTTACATCTTCAAGCCGGAGTTCGTGAGGATTACTTTCAGATGTTGCCAGCTGTGCTATGAGCGGACAAATCCATTCGGACAACTGTGCTAAAGAAATTCAATATATTAAAACAGAAATCTTTCTACACATAAAAAATATAAAGAAAATGATATTATTACAAAATGAGAAGCAGCATAATACTAGGTTTGTTTAGATGTCTAAATATACTTAAAAGAAAGGGGGGAGGGGGGTGTGAACTTTCTAAAAATTGGGCAAGTGTGAGCATTAACCAAATATTTGCCACAGGCATAAAACAGTTCATTTTTAGTCCCTTCTTTATATTCAAGTTACTTTAAACTCAGATAGATTTCAATTTATGAGGGGGGGGGGGGGTTGCTAGCTGGGAACAGGTCTTAGAATTTTTACTTTTGTCAGTAAATAATAGCATATACTGACCATTCACAAAAGGAAGTACTTCAACAAATTTTTAAATATAATTCAAGCATGTCTGAAACTTTAAAATTTTAAAGACTTATCTTACATACAATGCACTTCAAAATAGGAGTAAAAATATACTTACAGTAATCTATAATGCTGTTTTCTAATAGTACGAGCAAAGTTGTATGTCCAATTTTCCTTATCTTGAAAATAAAATTAAATAAACAAGTAAGACAAAGTGTTTTATAAAATACACCTTACAAATTTTTAGAAAATCAACTTTAAATACCTGTCTTTGTGTATCAGTTAACAGTTTAACAGTGTAAGGCACTATTTGTTGTCTAATTACAACATTTAAATCTTCTGAATGTTCTTTACAAAACATTGCTATAGCAGGTATGTGATCCATCAACTCTGATCTCACCATTAAATCTACAATATAAGAAATCTTGCTAATATCCAGTGTTGGTAGGGGCATTTTTCAATTAAAATTATGTCAATAAAACATTAAGATAAGACACTAATCAAGCAAAAATCATAGGTACAGGATTAATAAGGTATATTTATACATATGCAGACTGGCAAAATTAGGAAAAGCATTTCAGAATTCAGCATGAAATAAAAATGATATTAATGTACTTTATTAAATCAAGCGTCATAATATAACTTTTAGTGAAAGAGCATCATTTGCCGATAATTTTTTAATGAATTTGATGTTCCTCGACTGGCAGTGAACTCTCACAGACCAGTGCTGGTACATTGACCAATGGTTGTGGAACACTCATCTAGACGACTCAGAATTACTCAAGAATATATCTCTCAATGACCACTTTAAAAGTAATAAAGCATCAGTCAAATTTCTAGTCAAAAAGTCAAATTCGCATTTCTCTGACATCTGTAATTACGTCTATAGGCATGTATAAACATTACATCACACATTATTAGTTCAAAGGAAATGTTTATCTACTATTAAAGTTAAAATATTCCTAGTACTTGACAACAAATATAAGTAATTACCTTCATCTTCACTAAGTTTACACATAATAGATATCACAGAATGTAAAGCTTCTTTATCTGATCCAGCTTGATTAAGATATTCCACAATTGATTTAGCAGCCAGTTGCCTATAATAAGTAAAATATAAATGTATAACTTTGCTATTCAACAAATTGAAGTAACACAAAATGTATTTTTAAAAATCTATGAAGTTTCCCCTCCCTTTCTTTAGGTAATGTAGATAAAAGCAGCATAAAAAAATTTAATGTTTGTTTTTCAGTCTTGCTGTACCAACTATTCAGGCTGTTTTTTGGACAGTTTTAAAAAAAAAATTTATTTGCAGTAGACTAGAAAACATTTAAAATGTCCCAAGACCATATACTATACTCTCGGGGGGTGGGGAACTCGGGGGGAAAATGCTAACATCGAGAATTTTGCAATTTCCCAAAACAGGCAACACTTTGATACATTTTTGAAGACAATTATTGTGCTTACCATTTTTTTCTCAAGTCTCATAACACATACTGGTTGAATATTAATATTAGTTAATCATGAGGAAATATCATTAATATTTTCAAGTGTTTGTTTTTAAAGCTGTACAAAACCCTATGATGCCTATGACTTTCAAAAGGCACACTGAAGTTTTGCATGATTTATCAGAAGTGCACAACCCATGCCCGTGAGGAGTTAACATGTGGCCTAAAAAAACCTCTCAATTTTCACAATTTGACAGTGAAAGATCATAGAGGGGGAGTCAAGAAATTTTTTTCATTTCTGAGTGGTAAGATGGGGGTAAAATCTGTATGAAAATAACCGTTTTTAGATATTAGGTTAAAATCTTCAGGAAAATGTTAGTTTTTCTTTACACTGTGTGTCTTGGAAATAAGAATACATTACTTTTAATTATTATTAGGGATGCAATGGATATCCAGCAAACATACTGCATTCGGCATATCCAGTCAATATGACGGATACAGCAAATACCGGGCCTAAAATTGTATGCTGAGCAATTACATAAATAAACATAATAAACCATGAATTCTAAAAACAGCTATAATAAAAAATTAGAAAGAGAAAGAAATTTAAAAAAGAAATTTTAAATATTAAAAAGAATGTACAAAATCGAACAAATCCAATGAATCATTTCCTAGTTAAGATTTAATTTTAGTAAAATAATTAAAAGTGTGAAATCTGTGAAACAGTTAAAAACTGAAATGAAAACTTTTATAATTAACTCATGACTGTTCTCTAAGAGATAAATTAGAGTGAAATATTTCAGTTCATTTGGATGGGAAGTTTGCGAAAAATTTAGATTACGAGGTTTAGATTTAGATGTTTGATCCAGACTCCCATTGGTAGATAATTTCAAAAAAATAAAACTTTAAATTAAAATTTGTGTAGTTATTGATTTGTTTATTGTTAGATAAGAAACATAAATATGCAAAAATGTTTGTTCTATTGATTGGGAAAGCAGCGTGAAATTGTAATATCAGTTTCAATCCCGCGGGATCGGGATTGCATTCCCTACTGATTAGTATGCTGGGGGGAAAAAAAAAAAAAAAGTAAAAATCAAGATACACAACCTCTGACCCACAGGCCATTAATGATCCCCCCCCCCCCCAGCTGGTATTTTGTCTACTTTTAAGTGAGAAGTCCAGAACGCTGGACAAAATTGGATGAAATAAAAATCATTGAGTATTGTTATGATGAATGTTTTGCTGTACACTAAGTGTCAAAAACCTGAAAATCTGTTCTATAGTCTAAAACTATTTTTTGCAATAAAGTTGCATATTACAAACTTCCTCATTTTTTATTTTAGCACTTGCGTAAACTTTTGGACAGTTTTAGGAAGTACAAACTACATATTTAGTTCAAAATTTTCAAGTATAATTCTGGTTCAACAAGCTGCTTAAAATATAAAATAATAAGCTACTACTGTAACTATGCAAATATATATGATAAAGATATATCAAAAAAACTAAGTGTCATAAATTTACTGTGCTTGTTCTGAATAAATGTATGCCCTGATTATCACACAGGCATTTGGGCCTGTGCCCTGGGCACACATGGAGAGGCAGGCCAAAAAATTGAGTTTAGAGCTATGTATAGGCACACAAAAATGTTATTGTCTGGCCCTGAATAAATAAATTTAACATAACATGAAAAGTATTAAAAAATAGTGAGGCACCTTCACAAAAATATCGTTTAAACAGCTTTCATTTTATTGAGTTTTATCCTTATTTTAATTTAAAAAAAAGTAACTCCTATAAAGAATTAGTATGAAAATTCATAAAAATAAGTGTTGAAATTCACAAAATTAAGTATTGAAATTCACAAAAGAAGCAATTTTCACAAAAATGCGACCCTGGAAAAAAATTCTTGGATCAACCCCTGAATATAGTACTTAGGAAATAATAAATACTTTCACAATTATACTTTTAAACTAATTACAGTTCTAAAACTATTGTTGCCAATGAAAAATCCATTCATTGAATCTTCATTTGAAAACTAATCATTTGATGCATACTAAAATCAGATCACCAAAGCACCAGAACAATTTACTTACAATACTAAACTACTGTATGAAAATTAATTTAAAACCTTAATTTAAAAAAAAAAAAAAATTGGTAATATATTTTTACAGTTGAATTGTTAAAAAAAAATATTTTACAAGTTAAAAAAATTTTTAAATGTAAATTAAGGTATTTGGGAACCGTCATTCTTTGTTTCACACTTTCATTCTTGAAAATATTTGCACCACGGCAATGTCTTTCGTTACGCTCTTCGATTACGCAACTCACGCCGCTGATCATCGTGCGTCCCGTTTCAATCCTCATCCATTAAGTGGGAAAAACCATAACCTAACACTCTGACGCTAGTCAGGTAACGCTTTCAAGTAATTTAAATGACAAGTTTGATAAACGGTACTAGTTAAGATTTTGCGGTGTTTTTTTAATCATGGGAGGGGGGCGCATTTAAGCGTTCCTTAAAAAAAAAAAAGAAAGAAATATAAAATGAGACCTATATGCGAAATGCATTCTATTAATTAAATCATAAATAATAGAGGGAGGGCTTTATTAGGACAATAAATTTTCCCTTAGTTCTTAAACAAGATGAATCTTCTCTTGGTATTCCCGAGTGTGGGCTGGCGTCGGCATGCGCTTGTCCCGAGGGTCAAATACCAGAGAACACACATACAAGCAAAGGCGGCCATTTTTTCTTATCGCAGCTATGGGGTGGGTTCCTGGTTGAGGTCACGTACACTGGCATTGGTTGGCCAGAGGAATTGGATTTCGGAGAATCTACGCTGTGGTTTGTACAGCTACTGAGGATGGTGGAAGGTTTAATTATGCAAGAAAGCAGACACAGTCTAGAAACGTCGCCGCGACGGGATTCGGATTGCGACTCGTCACAAGAATACGCCAGCGCTAGCAAGTTTACAAAATGCGAACAATTTATTTCAGCATTCAAACCATTTTAAACAAAAGTACATTTAAAAGTTCAGACTCTAGAAAGATGGAAAATGACTATTTCCTACTACTTCACTACCCAACAGATTTTATTTCATACTATATTTAGCAGATTTTTCTTCCCTTTTAACTTCGTAAAACCATTATCACTTGAAAATCAGAAATCCTTTATCAACGGCTAGCATAAGAGAACAAACTTCATAAAAAAAGCTTACTAAAAATGCTATTAGACACACCTTTTAAGCAATAAAATACTCAATAAATATTTAATGATCGCTGGAAATGATATTTAATAATGATTTATTACAAATGGTAATTCAAAGATTTGTTAATAAAAAATAATAAAATGGCAACCAGTTTCATTACACAACACTTCAATAAACTGAATTATTTATGAGATATTAAAAAAGGATGAAAAAAAGTACAGTTACATGTTAACTATTTGCAATTACTATTTTCATTCCTCTCCCCTCAGCCCACTTTTCATTGCTTATGTTTTATTCATAGCACATGTTGCATCATTTTGCGGCGGTTCACAATAGATTTTGATTAACAACAAAAATTATTAATCCATGTTCACATGGATAGACTATCTGGGTCTGTTTTACGGTCTCTTAACAAAACTACAATAGACTAAAACGGCCCCTTCACAAAAATATATTCGATTAAAACAGCCCTTCTGTGGCATTTTACCTTATATTTTAATTTTTTTGCAAATTACTTCAAGAAAAAGAGCGACTTTCACAAAAATAGATCCTGAAATTTGCAAACATAGATATTGAAATTAACAAAAATGAAGAGTTTTCAGAAAAAAAGGGAACCAGGAAAAAAGGGTTTCTTCAGACGCAGAGAAAGGTGGGAAATTTACTTAAATTTTATACTGTTGCTTACAATACTAAATTTTCTAAACACTTTTTTTTTTTAAATATATATATATATATATGCTATGCACCAGGCGCGCACACAGGATTTTTGGCTGGGGAAGGGGGGGGGGGGTCCAACTTTAACAGTTTGGGTGAAGTCCAACTTTTACAGTTTGGGGGGGGAGGGCAACTTTTAGGGATGTTCCAGATTGACAAAAATCAGTGATGAAAGAACTCATTTTCATTAGATGGAATTCATCAAAACTCGTCCCATCCAGTTCCCTAAGAGTACACTAAACAATACAATAGGAAGCAAAATAATAGTTGTACAGTTTTGAGAACAAGATGGTGTTTTATGTTCGCTTTCAGTTCCTTTTTGGAAAGTTGAGGAAAACGAGAAAAAAATTTCTTTTTTTATTTATTAGAACTGAAACTATTGCTACCTTTTTTTGGAATCATTTTATTTACTATAGATATAGGGTAATAATCAATCGGGAAAAAAAAAAAAAAAGCCGATGGGGGGGGGGGGGGTCCAGACCCCCCCTTGTGCACCACTGCTATGCACCCTTCATAAAATAGGCCATGTAATTTATCAACAAAAAGCTCATTCTTTAAACATAACATGTTTTAAAGAAAACGAATGTTTCTACATTTCCTAATTTATACATAAACTTTGTTCATTTTGTTAGCTTAAGAATAAATCTACATACAGAAAACATTCTTTAAAACTGATGAATTTGCCAGACAATCAGTTAATAAAATCAGGGTGATGTTGACTTAAAATTTCCATTTTCAGTAAGTAGTTATTGCAGGCGAATAGCCAGGGGCTAATTGATGGAGCTGCTGAAACCCCAGAAATGAATAAACTCAGGATTAGATACGTATGTAACAAATAGTGATTTGGCTGAATATCGAATATTCGGCAAATAATTTAGACCGAATACCAAATATTTGGTCGAATAATAATTATTTTCATTTCATTTTAATTGTAAATAAAATATTGCTTTTCAAATTTGAAATTAAATAAAGGATAGTTAAAATTAGTTTTATACTATTTGTAGGTACTTAAAAACCCACAACAGTTTATCCGTTAAACTAAAAATTCTTTGTCATAAAAAGATATCTTTTACAAAGTTAAATAAACACTAATAGCATGATAATAATTATATTTTGAGATAGTCATAATTTAATAAATATGCTATGGTAAATGTATCTTGTTTCTACACTGCAAGAACTATTGTCAACTTTTCTTTATAATCAACAAGGAAATTGTATTAGGGTCATTTTCAAAATTCGGTGCCATTTGCTGTCAGCGTGTAATTTTTTTTATATTTATTATTTATTTTTTTTTACAAAATATGAAGAAAATTTAAACAATTTTTCTTTTTATCATGGTTTTTGTCACAGTTTCCAGATTTGAAACAATAAATTAAAAACATACTATTTAATAAATTTTTTTTAAAAAGAAATGAGTAGAGAACATGCTGAAATATAGCTGTCCGAATCATAGAACATAAAACGTGTTATACAGAATTGCAGCCCTAAAACTAAAATTTGTCCTGACATGCTTATGCATTACATAATGAAAAGATTTTTTTGCTTGTTTGTTTTAGGAAAAATACAAGACTTAATTAAATATAGCTGTCCGAAATTGATGTCAAGTCTGTTACCATACATTATTCTCAAACAACAAAATTGAAATTTGTGAATAGCAGCATCTATTTATCACTTAAAGAATGGTCAAAAAAAGAAATACAGACTTCTTGGGTTTTAAGCATTTGACCAAAAAAGCAAAAGCCTATTTGTGATAAGTATTTTTATTGCACGCCACGTCTTGCCTCAATTAGTTGTATAAAATATATATATTTATTTCTTAATTCAATTGATTAATTTAGATCATTAGTTCTTCAGTCTAAATTAATGTCTCTTCTCAGTCTTGTGGAATTTAGACTCATGAATTTTTGCTCTTTGAAATGTCATGTCCGTTACTATAATAAGAAAAAGACATAACGAAGTTTGTGACAAATAAAAACTTATTTTAAAAAATGAAAAATATTTTCAAATGGGAAAGACTACTAAATGGACAAAAGGACTCATATTTATGTAATATGTCACTTAGCATTATTTTGTGCTAAACATAAGAGTAGAAATTTCTAAGAAAATGTCTGCTAACAGACATGACAAATTTCATGTCGGACAATGGAAATTTTTTTTTAAAGTTAAATCAAAGAAAAAATGCACGAATAATACTCAAATAATGTTCAGAAACAAGATATGTTACTATATTACGGAAAAAACTACTTATTTTTTGAAATTTTATTTTTGCTTCCTAAATTTCCAAATGGCACCCAATTTTAAAAATGACTTATTAATCATGTAGGTGTGTTTATTCAACGTCATTCCTTTAGACCCTGTTAATACTTATGTACTTATAATTTTAATAAAATGATGGAAGTTTTCAGTTAAAATTAATAAAAACTTTGTTAAAAACATACATAAAATTCAGTGCTCAGAACAGAATTTCAAGGTCAATTCCGGGTAAAAGGGAGCTATTTTAATCATCAAAGGGACCAAAAGGGAGCTCTTTTGTCTGAAAAAGGGACTTGTTCTGATTGAAAGAAAACATATAGGTACAAAAGAAGGAAATTGTTTATAGGATAATGCTGAAGCCAGATCACATTGTAGCATAAGTCGACTGCAATCACCAAATTTTAGAGGCAGAAAAATCCGTTTTAGCTATTGCTCACTTGTAGAGATCTGAGAATTTTCATAACTTTTGGTTGTTTATAAACCATTAAGCAGTTTTGTTACTAGTATCAATCCCCCCCTAACCCCTTTATGGACCTTGAACAGAAAAGGGATATTAAGGTAAAAAAGAGACCATTTGTGAGGCCTGAGTAATTTTATACATTAGTAGTTTTAATAACTTGCATAAAATTCTAGGCTTAAACTATGCAGTCCCTATTAGAAATATACATTAATATACAATTCATCATTCCCATGGCATATTTAAAGCCGGGGAATGATGTGATAACCAGGCGAATGACATTTTTTAATTAATCATCTAATTCATTAATTAATCCTTGCTAAATTTTTGAGTAACAAAATTTCTGTAAATTTACATTAAGAATGTTTTTAACAGTTTATTGACATATTTCCATTATCTTTTAAGAGGTTTAAATAATTTTGAAAAGCTTAAAAGCATACTAAAATACCTATATTTATTTTTAAAAAGAATTCTTTTTCTGTTTAGTAAGTGAAATGTCCCTAAAATTTTAGCTAAAACATTCAAGATGTGTTTTGAAACCGTAGCAGTAGAATATAATGGCTTATTAAAAATATCTTTGATATTGTGGTAAAATTACTTTTAAAATATGTACTGCAGCGGGAGCTTTTAACTACACAAAATTATTTTATTTCAGTGCAAATGCAGTTGAGAAAAAACCCTTTAAAAGGAAGGCACAAGCAGCACCGATCCTAGCTAGTGGTGCAAAATACAGAAATGGGCCCCCTCCCCCACACATGCAGCTAGAAAAGTTTTCAAAGGGGTTAAAACGAAAATTTCAACAATATATGGACAATCAAATGTGTACTTGCACATAGTATGAAGTAAGGTATTTTGACGCCCGGTGCAGTCGCACCATTCACTCACTCCACCGGAGGACCGGCTCTGGGCACAAGCAGAGGGCAGGAAATGTTTCGGGTCCAATTTTTTTTAGAAAATTTCCCCAAAACTGAAGATTTTCATTCTAGTTCAAGCGATTACTATCTATCACTAGCTTCTTCTGGTACCAACCGCATCCACATTTTTTCCCTTTTGTCTTTTCTTTAAGTACACTGAGGACAATAATTTCCCAGCGCTTCAGAACTTCCATACAACCTCGTTTAAGCATTCGGACATATTCTGCACCCATGGGCACAAGATATGTGCAGTAAATATTTATAAAAATAAGAGTGTTTCAAGAAGGTTTTTTTAACAGTGAAGCCACTCATAAAATTGCAAAAACGAAGGAATCAAGGGTTATTTCTTTAAGGTGGAAAAAGAAAAGAGAAGAAATTCCATGCGTATTACAAAAATAAGAAAAAATGGTAATTATAACATAAAAAAACTATTCCATAGCTGCAAAGCATTTCAATAATTATGTAATGTATGGGGGGGAAAGTAAAAATCATGTTAAAGTTTATTTTTTGTTTGCTCATAATTTGTTTTTCATTTCATTTTTTCAGTGACAAAATATTCTTTGTTTCAACTTTTACTTTAATCATTTAACACAATTTTCTTTCATATCTGACCATGCTTTAAGTCTTTTACTTTATTGGGTTCTTTAAAAAAAAAAAAATTAAATTTGAAAAAGATGCTGAAAATTAATATTTAATTACTACTGGAAGGAAAAAATCAGAAATACAGTGTAACTTTTAGAATTCTGCTAAATATGCAAAATAATAAAAATATTTAATAAATTGCAAAATTTTGAGTTTCTTTTATCCCTGTATTTGCTTATAATTTGCATCATGTACAAGATACTACAATAAATTTTTGAAGTATTTCTACAAGGTTTTGATTTTTGTAATTTTCACACGCCAATTTATTCCTTACTGGAGAATTTCTATTTGCATACTTTTTTACAAATCAGTTCTAATGTTTGACAAAATTATTTTAATAAGGCTTAAAAATACTGAAATTCTTACTACTAGCGATTAGCAGAGTATACAGTCAAAATTTGGCTGAACACCGAGTACTCTGGTCAATTGTAAATTTAATATACATACTTACATTTTTTCTATGGTTTAGCGGAAGAAAAAGTTTATTTTTTTAATCTTGTGAAAAACGTTAAATTACAATTTCAAGTATATTTAGAATCGCGCAAATTGCACATTTATTTTCCATATATGATGCATATTTTGTGGCAGTTTATAAATTTTAATAAATTTTTTTCCGATTGTCATATTAGAAATCCTGGTCAATTCAATTATTCCATTTGGTTAGTTCACCCAGTTAGCTTTCTAATGAAGTAATAATTTACAATATCGAGAAAAAGAAATCCCCACATAAGATGGGACCACTATGGAGGAATGTAATCCTACATTTAAGAAAAGGAGGGCGGGAGCTTTGCTACATCTAAATACTCTATGACTGATTTTTTCACCATTAAACAGAATCTGTTGCTATCAATGATGTAAAATACCTGGCCATTTATTTATAAAAGTATATATAGAGGACAATTACCGGGGTAAATACTCGAAATGAGTGTTTACCTGGATATTTATTTTTCAATTACGAGTTTTGTTCGAAGAAACCAAATCTCCCTCACGGTCACGCTCAGTTTAAATTCCTGTACGTTGGATGTAATTGTTTTCTTCTTACGACCTCCAACCCCCTTGCCCTCCAAATAAAAATAAAATGGATGATTTCTAAATTTTCCCCATTTGCGATGTTATTGTGTTGAAATTTTTCTGTTTTTGGCCATTTAAATATTCAACTGAGAAAATTTCTAAGAACATCCCCCCCTTCCGATTTATTGTTTAGAGGATCAGAAAATAGGAACATGCTCAATTATAAAGCAAGAAAATTTTGAAAATGTAAACGGCAGACGACTTAACAATTTTATTACTGCTACTTAACTTAGTTGAATGAAACCAAATAAAGCAGTAAGGATAAAACATAATTATAGGAAATATTATAATTTCGTAATGCTTCATCTATTAACCCTTAAGCCTGATGTCGTTTTTTAAGAACATTAAGCGAATTAAGTTTTAATATTTAAAAAATATAATAATCATGGAATACTATCAACGAACTTTTTAAAGGGAAAAATTGTTTAAACACAATGCTGCTGATTTAATAATTAAAATTCACAGAATATTTAAGGTTTGAGATTCCGTCCGGTTAACAGATAACAAGAGGTTACAATAAAGGGTAGAGGAAGGAAGAAACTAAACTTCACAACATCAAATCTGTACTAATATACCAGTTAATAATATTTTTAACAAATAGGTTTTTTTTTTTTTTTCAAAAGCCTTAATAAGAACTTTTAAAAATAGCCACAATAATGAGCTATTGTTTGCATATTGGCATTTAGAAAATACGGAAACAAAATTTATCCTCATTGAAGAGAGGGGAGGGGGGGATATTTTATATATTACACTACAATTCTACCTAAATGCAGTGGAATAGCCGCCGAGGGCGGCCCAAGCGATTTGCGCGCGACGGCGCAGTAAAACAACTTTTATTCTAAGAAAATAATTTCACTCATACCATGCGAATCATGGCCACCATTTCTGCGCAACCACGAACCAAAATTAAAGGTACTTACGAATTTTCCAAGTCTCTTCATTTAATCCGGTGCTTCAAGTATCAATGTATCCAGCACAAACCATAATAAGTTGTAATAAAAGCATGTCATTTCCCTTAGTGTCATATTTGCCAAAACAATACGAAATTATTTAAGAATACTTTTAACAATCCAAATTAGGGCTCCCTTCACTTGCACTACGCTGAATTTCCGTTGCAGTACAATTGGCAACAAGCCAACAAATGAAATACGGCACTAGCGCCCTCGTGCGGATGAAAAGGAGGGTACGGCTTAATCAATGGAAATCACAAAGAAGGTTACCGCCCACTAAAAACATAATATATTCCATATACCAATCATTAAAAGAAAATTTTCTTAACATTCATCAAAAATTTAAATTGCCATTACTTCACAGCAATAGCAACAATATCAAAATAAAACCCAGGATTCACAAGAAAATTTTAAAAAGGAAAGAAAAACGGAGAAGCGCTGTCAACAGCAAGATAACAAGCTCCGCCTTTCGACCTTCCGGGTAAAAAAAATAAAATAAAAAAATAAAAGAGGAGGAAGGGGGGGGGGATATCTTTCCCGCCAAAAGGAAAAGCCCGCCATTTACTAAAAATTTTTCGTGTTCTGGGTGATATTCTGAAGTTGAATTCAATTCGTTACAACTATAATTTTCTTTCTTTTTTTTTTTCTTTTTTTTTCCAAGAAGTATTTTTCATAAATACAGACGGGATAGGGACGTAGCCTGGGTATAGGCCCTGGGCACCCCCGGAAATTTCGGGATTTTTAGTTAGTTGGATATCAAGCCTTTTTTTGAGAAATGCTACCTTTTCTTGAGCTCCTTCCGAAAAACGTCCCTGATACAGAATAATTATTTTTGCTTACACATACAAATATACAGTACTATATAAAATTACCAAAACTTAAACATCAATTAACTCGATTTAATAAAAATATTTTATAAAATACTTTTTTGCAAAAGAAAGTATACTATATTTTATTTACTAATCAGTAATTGTTATTATTAGTACTATTACTGATCATTTAGGATAAAGTTATTCGAAAAAAATATTTGAAACTGTGTTTTCGCCCTTCCCATGCTAATTTAATTGACTTTTAGTGACATCCTACGTTATACTGCAATCTTATCAGACACATTTGGCTTATTATCTGAGCATATTAGGACTGTAGCTCAGAGAATAAAAACCTGCTTTACGGTACTTGAACACAATTTAAAATAAACTCAAGGTGTTAAGACGGGGAGAATTTAGGATGTTACTTCACAAGCTGTACTACTACACACTAATAAAACCTATGCCTTTAGTAAACTTTTTTCAAAACGTTTTTAAACATGAAATTGTATTGCAAAACTACAAAGTATAACGCATTTTGTGAAGTATTCCATGTGTAAGAATTTTTCCTGGAAGCTCCTTAATTAATATAGATTATTTTTAATATTTGCATAATACACCTAGTGAAGAGACATACTAAAGTCTGATATTTTTTAATCAAAAATATAACAAGATTTTTTTTTTTTCAAATTATATTTTACGATTAAAACACCTTTATAAGCAAACTACCATGACAGTAGGGGGATAAAGAGATAAAGACAACAAACGGAACACAATTTGTAAAGCATGTTTTAAAATATTACATTACCGTGTTTACTCGCGTAATAGTCGCACATTTTTTGCCAATATTTCACGGTGAAAGTCTAGGTGCGACTATTATGCGTCGAAATCTACTACATAATAGTGTAACACGCTACAGCTAAAACGTTATTGATATTATAATAAAATTACTAACTAACCAAATGTTCCCAGATTATCTGCCATGGATTAAAATCTTTTAGTCAGCTGCACCACGGCTGTCTCTACTAACTCTCCGAGATAGCCGTGGTTGAACACAAAAAGAGGCATTTTCTTTTAATAGTAATATTTTTATGGACAGAAATGGAGGTCAAATACGTGACTGCGACTTTAATGCGGGGGAAATATTTTGACGATTTTTTCTGTTTCAAATCATGGGTGCAAGTATTATGCGAGGGCGACTATTACGTGAGTAAACAAGGATTTTATTCTTATTTTTACTCAAAAACATATATGTTTTCGCTTTAAATGTTTATTCAAGCTTAAGAGATAATACAATTTAGAAGAAAAGACTGCTCAATGGTCATTGTTGAAAAATAAAAAACTGTATGTAGGCTGAGGAATGTAATGGGCGAGAGACGCCCTCCCAAGTTATCCTTTGTTTAGGGGTGGGGTGGGGGCACATTGTTAAAAGGTTGGAAATCGCTGGTTTAGACAACATATGACTCGGCATTGCAAATAAACACCTTCATGAAGACTTTTCGATTCATTCATAGGAGTAGCGTAACCACCCCCCCCCCCCCCGCTCCTCCAGGAGACTGGGGACCAGGATTCATCCAGGAGACCAGGATGAAAACTTAAGTTAATAGATTTTTAGACAAAGTTATTGAGGGGTCAGATTAGAAAGATTGAAAACCGCTACTTTAGAGATTTTATTCGGATTAACGCGAGTGAATCAATTCCATTCTTAAAAAGACCTCCAGTAAGGCATTCCACATCAAGATTTAAAACCCCCCAAATATAACAAGTGAATGCTTAAACACACAATATCAACACCCGGTGTTTATCAATCGCAAACCATAGTATCACACAATTACATCACACCGCAAAAGATTGTACTTTCTCGAGTAAATCTTTTTAAAATTTACATAAACTTCCCATATGCGGCCTTTCGTAGACCCAATATTCACATTTTACTGTTGTGTAAGCAAATTTTGAAGTGTTAAAAGGCTGTTCTACTTGAAAATCGTGCAACTTTTGAACAGCTTAAAAATAATAATAATAATAATAATTGCGCCAGAAACCGAATGTATCTTTATGCGTTGTACTGTGAACTGACACAAACAATGAAATTATAGAAGTCACGAAACTCTCAGGAAAAAATGCTAAAACATTCGGAATTTCGCCATATAATAAGTGGTCCCTTGTTATATCACGCTTGTCAGGAGACAAGAAAAATGCGCGATGTATCCGGCGGAGGCGGGTGGAAGGCCATACGATAAAATTTTACTTTCATAAAAGCATGCTTTAAAAAAAATAATAAAATTAATAGTGTAAGTACTGTAATAAAACATAATTACTTAAACAATAAAAGTTTAGTTTAGCTTTAAAAATTTATGTACAAATACATATTTCATTTCGCGCAGTTATTCAAGGTCATCTGCTTTGATTTTTCTCTGAAAAATTGCTTTCCATCAAAGATCAATGAGTGTAAATTAATTAATTGCATATCATTAATGTGATTGGAAAAGCTTACACTGAATTTTTCAAATGCAGTGTATGCTTCTTTAAGTAAGGTAACGAAGCAAGCGTAAAAACAAACAAAAAAGGCACTGAAAAATGCGCGATGTATCAAGGGAGTACTACTGTATTTTCAAAAACCGGCAACTCCTCGGCCCATTTTTGAAGACAATTACTTAAATTTTTTACTTAATTTTTTTTTTTCTGAAAGTTGCAAGCGATATACAGCTTAAGTCCACACTGCATTTGGTGAAGAAGCATGATTGATTTTTTTGAGTGTTTAAGATCATTGGTTTGCTTTAAAGCTGTTCAAAAGTCCTGTGACGATCGTTCTTCAGGACAGCCTTAAAATAAAAATAAAGTCTTTTAAATACCAGCGAACCTCCAGAAAATAATAATAATAATAATAATAATAACGACCCCCCTCTCCCATCCTTCTCATACAAAAGAACTATTAATTTTTATTTATATCTAAAAATTGGGAATTTCACAAATTATGGATGTTATTTTAAAGATTCACCTTTTAAAATTTTTAAAGAATTAAACTTCGGAGAAAGAAACCGAATTATTTCACAATGTACTAAAAGCGCAACACCGATTAAGTGATTGCGTTGATATTTTATAGAGCTGAATCGAAATTATTTATTCTACTTAACAACAGAAAATAAATTGACGTTCAAAACTTAGTATTTATTTTTGTTAAATACTATAATAGTTACAGAAAAAACACTTATAATACTGGTGTTAGAAGATTTTTAAAAAGTAAAAACTTTCCGTAAAAAACACACATAAAATGATACTTATACAAAATACGAAGAGTTTTTCACAAAGTTTTTATTTATTTTATCGTTTAACACCAGTATTTTGAGTGTTTTTTCCGTAAAGACCCACTGTTTAGTGAGGCGAAAGGTTACGACTGATGAAGAGTGATTAAATTTTCAGTCGAAACGATCGTATTTTGTTGTAAGTATCATTTTAAGTGTGTTTTTTTTACACGAAATTTTTATTTATTTTACTATAATAGTTATGCATTATTGTACACTTTTAAAATTCTTCAGAAATGAAACCACGTCATGCTGTTTACAACCATGTTGCCATTTTATGTAAGCACTATGGATAGTGACGGATCGCGAAATCAAAGAATAGGCATTACAACTCTACAAGAAACTACATATGGTTCATTTGTTGGAACAACGTCATAACTCAAAAATCATGATTGTTCACGAAATGAGCTGGAAGTTCCGTGAAAATGAAGAAACAAATATTCGCCAAAAACGATACTGATGCCATTCCGCATCAGTATCTGATGCCATTCCGCATGAGAATTTTAAAAGCTCATAGACGACACTCAGTCCGTTATAAGTTCCCATTACCGCAATTGTCTTATATGGCATCCACTCAAAAATCATGATTTTTGAGTTATGACGTTGTTGTGGCAAATGAGATATAAGTTCTTTGTTTCCCAAGAGGAAGAGCGCATTCTTACCGCGACAAAATAAAAAACTTGAAATTTCAGTTTTTTCCTCTGCGTTAAATAAAATACTCTACATTTATTTTCGTTTTTCATCAAAATGTGAAGCCATTAGTTTATTGAGAGTGTGGACCATACATACTTAATAAATTTTAAGTATTTAAACAAAACTCTTAACTTCCAGTGTAGATACTTCATAATAAATTAATTAATTATTATTACGTATATGTTTTCTTTTTCTCAATATTGGAAATGTAATTCACACTTGAATAATTATTTTGACTCTCAGTCATCCACAATCTCTCTGGAACTCAGCTAAAAATGATCCCGGTGCGGAGGAACACTTTCTTCCGTTCTGTCTCACGCTTTCAACATCCGCTTCTCCCACCCAGAGTCTCCCTCCACAGTCAAATACGAACAAAACAAATTATTTAAAAAGAACAACCCAAAAGATAGAAATAACAACAGGAAAAAAAATAATAATAACCACAAGCCGAACGGCTCTTTGTGAATGAACAGAAAAACCGCAAACAAAGTTCGGAAAAGCCACAAGAATGCAACAATGAACCAATCATCCAGGGAACATATAAAAAATGAATTGTACAGAAAGTATTTAATGCTGTAGGTGTAGATAATAGAAGTGTTCTTAAGATATGGAAATGGGTTGATTTTAACTTTCCGTTCTTTTCCTTATGCTCACTTCAACGTTTTAGATGGTTATTCTGCATAATCGTCAGAAAGTAATGTGTTTACCCGCGTAATAGTCACACTTTTCTATTCCAATTTATCATGGTGATAGTCTAGGTGCGACTATTATGCGGGGAAACCTACTACATAATACTACACATTCTGATCCTGAAACATTACTTGCATTATAATGAAGTTACTAATTTACCAAATGTTTCCAGATTATCTGCCGTATACTGAATGATCTTTTCGTCAGTTGCACACAAAGATAGACATTTTTCTTTTTATACTAATATTTTTTATAGTCATAAATGAAGGTCAAATATATACTGAGATTTTTATACGGGGAAAATATTTTGACGATTTTTCTGCTTCAGAACAGGGATGCGACTATTATGCGAGTTAACACGGTAGGTTATTGACAAATTCGTCTTAAATGATCAATAAGACTGAAACTTGCTAAGTATTTTATAGCTGAAAAGAGACGTTTAAAATACATATGAGGGGGAAGGGGTAGTTCGTTCATGTGGAATATTATAGCTACACAATGTAAAAAAAAATATCTTTACATGTTTTTTATCATTCTTCTAAAGTAACTTTTTTATATTATTACTAATTGCAACTTACTAAGGGGGCCATTCACACATTTACTTTTGACTTTACCTTAAAAATGCCCAATAAAAATACTTATTTACTTATTTTTTATTTGCTCAATCGATTTAAAGGCATATAATGTTTCCTATCCCATCACCCGACTACTGTTTCTAGCATTCCTCACTATATATTTCAATTACTGAATCAATATTTATGAAATACAAAGAGGTTCCAAGGAAAAGAAAAAAAAAATGGTAAAAACACATTTACATTGACAGCCACGATATATCTGATCTTCATTGGAATAATAAAATATTAATAATAAAAATAAGTAAATGGAATTCTAAAAATCCATAAACTAAATTACTGAAGTGCAGCACATTTAAGGCTGGGAATTAGGAATAGAACCTAACTACAAAACTGAAAATTTCACAACGAGCATCGTGCAGCAATTCAGTGTGTGCCCCTCTCCCTACTTTAAATGCTAAATTATTCCTGGCATGCGAAATTCGGCACGTTGACTGATTAGAACACGAAACCAGCCTCAAAATTTCGCACGCCATACCCAAAGGCCATCCTCGTCAAATTCCAGCGGAGTGATATTTTGTGAGGTCAGGGGAAATCTCTCAAAGGGAGCCGAAAAAAAAAAAAAAGAAGAGGGGAGGAGGGGGCACAGGAACCTCTATAACCAGAGGAATTTGCTCTCTCTCTCTTCAGAGAAGCGTTTTTCTTGGAATCGGGATGGGAAGGAGGGATGGCAGTTGACCTTGCCTGCCAACGAAAGACATTGCCACCACCAAAAAGAGCGGGGGAATATCAGAGAGACCCCACCCCGCTCTACATTCCTTTCTTTTGGGAATCCTGGTTGAGGGAAGAACAGGGGGTGCGCATCCGCAATCGCATTTCGAGAAAGACGCCGAGCCGAAGTCGTTTTCTTCACTTCTTCCCCGATTTCACGAAAACGCGCCTCCTCACAGGAGAAACGAAAACTTAACCAAACCCAAACTGCAACTGCCAGTGAACAAGAAACGTAAAGAAACTGAAAAAAAAATCTGCTGAAACTTCGGGAAAATTACTTTTTGAGAGAGAGGACAAGATTCTGGTTCGAAAAAATGTAATTTTCGAACATAATAATTAAATAAAATAAACTAGGTTACGGACTTCCTATTATTTTTAATTTCTACACACTGTAACAAACGTAATGTTTCAGTTTTGAAACTTAACAGAAAATTCTGAAATTTTATTCCTTACACAAAAAAAATTCTTAGCTGCTGCCGAAATAAGCCGATACTGGAAATCGACCCATTCTCGAAATTTTTGCGCTTTTTAGTACTTCAGTCTCTCTGAATCCACCCACATTGTTGGACACATCTGCTCGAGAATTGGCACATGTATGCGAAAAATAATGTCACAGTAAAAATCTACATAACTGTCGGGTTCCCGATTTTTAGAAATTTTCCGCAACTTTGGATATTTTTACAAAATGCACATTGCTGAACCGATCGGCATGGAAATTTGCACATTCATGAAGAGAATTGGAAAAATAAAGGAAAATAATGGCTTATTTAAAAATTTATATCAACCCAGTGCCATATTTTTGCAATAGAGGGGAAGGGGGTTGCTGTTCCATACCGTTCAAAGCAAGTAACTTCGAACGGCTTTGCAGAAAACTACAGAATAAAACTATACGAATAACATATTTTATGTGCGCAAGTTGTTGTATAGAAGATGCGCAGAACGATTGTTTAGGATTGTGTATTTCAAATTAATGTAAATAAAATAATGGTGATAATAAATCAAAAATATAAACTATAGAACTTTGGTGAGCGGAAAAAAACGACACCGGAAAACTAGACCACGGTGTAAGGCCCCCAAAATTTTAGGGGGCATTTGTTAATATAGTTTAAGGTAAGAGTACTCAATCAAAGACAAAGGTCATCAATTAAAAAATATTAACATCAACAAATGAAAATCAGAAAGATAAATCACATCGAATGCATTGAGCATGCTGGGTCCCCCAAAAATCTTAATTAGGCCTTGTCCTTATAACTCATAGTTTTTGATGAATATGAAAGTGCAAGTAGACATTTCGAGAGTCTAAATCCCCCCCCACCCACCCACCCAACACACGCGCGCACAAAACTTGAAAGATAATAAATTTTATTTTATGACTAAACACTTTATTTTTACTATAAAACAGAGTAATAAATTTTTTTTATAAATAAAGATAACATGTTTAGATTTTGATGTATTTATGAAGTTAAAAATAAAAAAAGATAATAAAACAACTCTTTTTTTGTGTTTCTATTTTTGTTTAGTTTTTATCTCCGATCAGTTTTTAATAACTTAAATCGTCTTAAGTAAATTGTGTCACATTCACATCTTATTCAATTTCACGGTAACAAGACAAATTAAAAAATTTTTGATGAAAAAAAACTGATCTTTTATGTATTTTATATTAATTATGTGTATCTTTTTAAATGTCTTATGCATTTTATTTCATTTATTTGATTACATTTTAAATGCTTCCAGATAAATCATCGTACTTTTTATCTGTTGAAGACTCCACCACACACAGACACAAATAAATTAATTAATTAAAAAAAAAAACTCTTCTGAACTACAGTTTTGTTATAATTATTTCTATTGGTATCAAAATACAACAGAATTTTACAGCGTAAAATGTTTCATACAAATAATACATGTTCTGTTGTAGATTAGGTATTAACAAAATTTCTTTTTGATTTTTACATACACAAGCACTTCCTCTTGAAATTAATCAAAGAAATACTTCAACTTGTTACACAACTTAATTCATTAAATTTACTATAATTTGTCAATTATTTCATTTAGTTGTTTTGTTGAACAAGAACTAGAATTGATAAGCCAGAATTGGCCCTACAGATAACGAGCACATTCATCGTGTGTACATGTTTTTCTTTCCTCCATAGTACGATTCCCTATCAATGGCCTGTTTCTACCTCAAATTAATATTAAGTAAAATCAGTATTATTAACCCTTTATAAGGTGAGTTTATGTGCAGAGAGTCGAAAGTACTTGGGATTTTTCTGGCCCATTTTTTAGAATTAATTCATATATTTTCCCTCTACTGTAATATCCCACGTGAAAATCGGAGAAACGAGTATTAAACAAACATAGAAATTTTGCAGGAGAATACATTAATTATTCACAAAATCAAAGTCGGAAAACTACCTGCTGCTTGTACACAGAATCAAACGCAAAAATATATAATTAAAAGCGATGATTCTTATGCTCAATTTTCGAGTCATTATTCGAGCTTTCTTTAAAATTACGAATGAAAGAAAAGTTCATAAGCCAAATATAATTTAGCATCTAGATGTATGGAAAAAATATACATCCAATATAACTGAACAAAAATCAGAAAATTCACTAATGATAACGATTTCTGTATTTAATAGACCGTAGGTGGCAAGTATTCTTATTACGGCCTTATAAAGAAGGGGTTAAAGTCCATCCAAAAAATGCAATAATCTAAATAAATAAAATAATAAGAATTTTTCTGATTGTCTGTTTATGTGTATGTTCATTCGCTATAATAGCTATAGCCGCCTAGACCGTTCGTCGGAATTGGACTAAATTTGGCGCACTGGACTACTGAGCGATTTCTTCTGTATCATCGTTGCTTCCCGGCACTGGTTTTTGATTGCATACGCCGTGGGCGGAAACAACAATGCCGGGAAACAACTATGGACACAGAAACGCTGCATTCGCGTCTTTGCAAAGGGTGGGAAGCGAAGCAGACAATAATTTTTAGGCTAGTTATGCTTTAACAAATGCACACGGGCGACTCATGCAACGGCAGTTAATCTCTGTGTGTGTGTAAAAAAAAAAAAGGAAAAAAAAAAAAAGAAAAAAAAAAAATCAGGGGGGGGGGGGGGCACTCGATATATACTCATGTACTTTAAACTGAAATACGGATTTTTTATCAAAGTGCATGTACCACCCATTCCCCACCCCTCCTGGATTCGCCATGAAAATTATAATTCTGAGGGGCGTTTTTTCCGGTGTCTCTTTTTCCTACATTCTAAACAATCAATGTTTTTGCAAACGTCGCTGCATCGTTTTATTGAAGGCTTTTCAGTGAGAGAAATCTGCTACTTAAAGTTTTCCTGGTGCAGGATGGTGTATTACCATTTACACCGTTGCCATCTCGAGTTAACTAACAGCAACATGGCGGTCGATCGAATCGCCCCCCATCGCGTGCTATAGATGTAAAAGTCCTTTTTTTGATACAGCCGACTGTGTCAGTGTTGTTTTTCAGCGTTGGGGCCATTTAACCTTTTTTTTTATTGTTTTTTTTTTTATTTTGTAAAAAAAAAGGTTAGTTTCGTTCGCTGAGCGACCACCGCCCGTTAAAGGATTAAGCGTGACTGTTTTATATCTTTATTTGTCCCTTGTTCTATTAACTTTTCAGAAATCAGTAAAGATTGATAGAAAAATTTATAATGAAACAATAGATAACTGGAAAACGAACCAAAATAATCGAAAAGAAGCAATTTCAATTGTCTGCCGCACCTTAAGATTTAATTGCCTTGTGGATTATTTGAAAGAAGAAATCTATGGCCATATCGCAACAACAGCTGAAATGAAATCACTACATTCGAAATGGAATCCTGCCCAAATGACCAGAAATTCTGAAAAAGATTATGAAAAATTCGGGGTGCGGAAAAAGCGACCGGAAGGATGCGCACAATATATTAAAGATCCTTTTTTTTAAAATTAATTCTAGAGGAGGGTCCTCCACTCCCACACACAGCGTTTGCTATAGTGGAAGTTTTTGAAATAGAGTGAATTTTTTTGTTTTATTTTAGCACCAAAATGCTTGACAGTTTGATATCGGTGCCCCGATAAAAGTACTTTTAAGGGCGCGTTTCTAACCACCACGCAGTATTTAAAGAGAATATTTTGATAAACCTAACAGAAAAATAACATTAATTGGTGCTTGGTGACCGACATTTTCTATTTTAAATGCTCAAAGTTATCGATTTCACGTTTTAATATCCCATTTCTCAGATCAAAGTGATGAATGGTGATAGTTTTATGTAGTAAAAATGTCTTACGTTTTTAAACATTTCTAAATCAAACCTTTTCCCTCCTTACTGTGCTTTAAATTATTCAACTGCAATTAAGATATTTAATATTAACTATATTCCCTAAAAAGTTATTATTCTATAGTATATAGAAATTGAATAAAGAATTGTCGAAATGCATAATTTTCCCATCAGGATACTGACAAGTTTAATTCAACATTTGATCATCTTGCGCTGTAAACGTTTCACCACGTGGTTCCGGGGGCAACAGGGACCCTGTCTACGTGCCTTCGAAAAATTTAATTTAAAAATGTTTTTCAACTGTACATTTTTTTTTTTAACTGTACATGAAAAACAATGTAATTTCGATCAACTCTTGTTTGAACCATTCAAACATTACCGAAGTGTGAAATACTTCAGCAAACTAAAATCCTTATTTCACTATTAAGCAAAATGTTTTCAAAGAATATACATGTACGATGCGTTTTTTCACTGGTACGCTTTTTTCCGGTTGCGCATTTTCTTCGCGCGCGCGCGTGAATCGAAAAATTCATTTGAATGCACAAAATAAATGTATCTTCTATAGTGTAAACTTGGTTAGTCTGGGGGTTGGGAGGGGGCATGCCCCTGTGTTCCCCCGTCTCGACCCGCCAATGAATTATCCAAAAACAATAGTTCAGGCTTGTTTTAAAAAAGTAGAGCCTTCATTCTATTGATTGTTTGATTTCAGAATTATTTCAATTTCTTGAATTAATCCACATTTTTGAACTTATAAAAGCTTGATTCACTTTATTGTGTTTCATATTATAAGCTCTATACATATCATAAGCTCTATTGCGGTCGCACATGTACGACTTTGGGAGGGCCGCCAAAATGAGAAAAAATGTAGAAATATAATAAAGTCTATAAAAAAAAATTACGTAATTTTAAAGGCAATTTCGCCCTTTGAATATAGTGACTTTAGTTCAACTACTTGTTACATGAAAAAGCATGACTTGCTGTCAGTGGCGTAGCCACGGGGGGGTTAGGGGGGTCATAACCCCACCATGAGGAATTTTTTGCCATACAAAATGTATGTTCTTCACTCCCTTATCACACACATGTATGCATATATGTGAGTTGCAGTAGTCATAACCCCCCCCATGAAAAATTTCTGGCTACGCCCCTGCTTGCTGTCCAAACCTTCCTCTCTGTTATGAGAAAACTGAACAGTCGTATGAGAGGGAGTCACATTCACTATCACATGTTTAGTTCGTTTGTTACTATATTCAAATTGATATTAATTTTTCTATGAATATTAAATAAAATTGAACTTTTGATGTGCTAATAAAATATGTCTGTTATTTCGTTCCTGACATAATAATAATAAACTGAACAAAAAAACTTGTTAGAGTTTTGCTTTTATCGCAAAGTACAGTGCATTTACTGAAATTCACAAAAATCAGTTAAAAGAATGGGTGCTAAAATAAATCGTTAAAAAAATAATAAATGGAAAGATAGTAAATATTTTACTGCAACATTTATTATTTATTACAGCTTATTAGTTTTAAATTTTGGTTTTTAAATCCTTCAAGATGCCAAATTCACGTATTAAGTTCTCACAAGTTTTAGTTATAGAGCCCCCATACTATGTTTTTAGGGTTTTCTTTACCCATTTTCATTGTAAGGCGCGAAAATTCATTCTTGCACACACAGCATTTTGCTCTTTAGGCCAGCCCAGCGTCCCAAGAAGATAGCCCTTGCGTAGCTTTGTCTTAACGCAACAAACAAAGCATACTTTTTTTTTTTTAAATTATATAAATGTTTGTCTCTCGTAGAATTATTACATTCCATTGGGGAGAAAACAATTCAAAAGTTTACCGGAGTGAAATTTAGTCAAAACAGCCTTCTTTTCAACATTTCATTTACAACGGAAACATGCATTATTCACTGTTGGGTATTATTTCCATCGGATGACTCACTCACTGGAAATCACTTGTCAAATAACGATAAAAAGCAAACATAGCTTGCAGCAGAACACTATTAAATTAAAAGCAATATTGAAAACTAATACATAAAGCCCGTTCCAGAAGCAATTACAACGAGCGCTAGATAGATTCTACACAGGGGCGTAGCCAAGGGGGGGGGGGGGGTTAGGGGGTCATAACCCCCCCATGAGGAATTTTTTGCCATACAAAATGTATATTCTTCACTACATTGTCACACCCACGTATACATATATATGAGTTGTAGTAGTCGTAACCCCCCCCCCCATGAAAAATTTCTGGCTACGCCCCTGATTCTACATCAATGGTTTCCTAACTTTTTACATCTGCTGACTGGCAAAAATAAAAATAAAGAATATTTTGCGGACCATCCCAATAATAAGCATTACATAAGTATGTGCTTTACGTTATCAAATCAAGTTTTATACAAATATAATTTCTAGTTGGAGGGAAATATGCTGCTCATTATTTTTTAAATAAATTTCATATACAAGTACTGGCATTGGTCAGTGTGCCAGTGGTTGGGAAATATTGTTCTATACTACATTTTTTATGTATGCATGATTATATGAGGCATGTCATGAATGACTACATTACACAACGTGTAATGCAGCGGTTCCCAACCTTTTAACATTGAGCCTCCCCAACAAAGGATAACTTTACGATCCTGCTTAAAGTCCTGGATTAACATATAGACTACTTTTTATCGCGCGAAAATTAAAACACTTTTTTTTCCAGTAATGTACAAAAAAAATTATCTTTTATTAAAAAAAATAATAATAAAATACAATTGAGTTTTATTTTACAAAGCAGTCGACAGATGGCGTAAACTTATAGAATACGCAATTTTTAATAACTAAAATCTTTTATCGTCTGCTACGGTTGGATAAAGAATACACCTGAATATGTTTTTTTCTTCTGACGTGAATTTATAAGCGGCATTCGGGCAAAGCACACAAATCCGAAATATATGTTACACAAACAAACAAAAAGTAAGTTTTTGAAACTTTCATACAGTTCGAATTGTGCATTTTCTACGCATTTTTTCCCATTTTATTTCTATTCTATTACATCTAGAAAAAGGATGTTAGAAATATAAATTTTGTTTCATCATACTCATGAATAATGATATGCTTTCCAACTTAATGGAATAAGGAAAGAAAATAGAGAAGACGCGTGGATTTTGATACACTTTTAATATATAGCACTTTAGTGCGTCTTTAAAATCTCAAAGTGTTTCACATTTTCTTTTTTTCATTCCGTTTTCTTTATAACGGGCAATATATCTAGAAGCTCTTCAGAATTAATATAGGACGAAAATGATTTTTACCGTTTTATAGGATTTTATCATTAAACCATCTTATTTTTTGAACCAGGAGCGGCCCAACACGGTAAGCAAGGTAAGCATCGCATCGTGGAGCCGGCTTCGAAGCGGTGTCATTTCGAACTCAAAAACTAAGTAGAGCATAAAAGGGGGCGTCTTTTTTTACGTTAACAGGTGTCGCCACTTACCCAAGGCCCGCCCTTGTTTGTAACCATCTTCATTTTAAATTCCATTCAAAATCTGAGATTTTCAGTGCCATGGAAGCCGATGAGAAACAGGATTCTCTCCGAACAAGATTTATTAAGATGGCGAACCAAATAATAGATTATAATAATTATATATAGTTTATAATAATTTTCTGCTTTTTAGTTTTGCTTATTTGAAATTTTACAATGGAATCTATTATCAAGCAAAATCTAGCAACCCTAGTATAGTGACAATAAACCTTATACGAAAGAGAAGAGAAAAAAAAAGGGGGGGGATGCGCAACAGTATTTGGAAAAATGCATTTTGTAAATCCAGTTTTCTTACTAATTTTGGTTACAAATTGATAATAAGAGTATATTTGACAGATATAAAAGAAAACTGGATAACTGTTTATTTTTTGCGTAGAGTAGAAAATAAAAGTTTGATTTCATGTCCTTGATGACTGAAGAATTTGTCAAGAAATCCTTTGTACTAAAATTGGTTCTAAAGGTAACCCTAAGCAGAAAAATCCGTTCTTTTTTCAAGATATTTCTCATTGCCAGCAAATTTTTTATTTTCGAAACTAATGAAGATTCAACAATTATTTAAACGGATTTGGAAACGTAAGAAAATTCTCAAATCATCTCAAATCCAAATCCAAATGCATACCTTATACTATAAAAATATTTATAATACAAAATGAGATATCTTGATTTGCTTTAATTTTCGTTTTGATCAATGACGAACTAGGCCAAGTAATTTTTGCGATACTTTCGTAATCTTTCATCGATTAAAATTAACTTTACAATTAATATAGGATAGTATTACACATACGATATTATAATCAGCATTAGAATGTAATTAGTTTACTTCATGATTGTAAGTGAGTAGAAAAAAAAACTGTCGCCAAATTTGCGCTGATCCATGTTCACACACAAAAAAAAAAAAAAAAATCGATCGATTACCAAGAAATCTCTAAGGAATCAAGTCTTCTATGAATTTCCTTAGTAACATTACTAAAGAAAATCAAGTAAATCAATAGAAGTGTACTTGACTATACTTGATTTTCCTCGGTAATAATACTAAGAAAATAGATGGAAGCCTTGTTTCCTAGAGAATTCTTAGTAACAGGCCGATTATTATTATTATTTTAGAGTGTTCTTACTACAATCTTAACTGCCGCCAGCTACGGTAAAAGAGTCTTAATAGACAGATAAGAAAGCAGGTAATATTGCACTATCATGCAGTTCTGAGCTAAGTTTAAACTTTCCAAGTCTTTAGCAAATAGACACAGGAAAATAAATTACAAATTGATAGTAATAATTTGTACCGGCCAAACAGACAAGAAAAGCGAGTGAATAAAATATGGTAAAAAGAAGGCAAATGAAAGACACCGGAAAGCAAATGAAAACTACTCTATCAATTAAATAAAACTCCTAAAAAAGAATTACCGTGTTGACTCGCGTGATTGTCTCCCTCACATAATAGTTGTACCCCCGTTTTGAAGCAGAAAAATTCGCCAAAATAGTCGCTTTCGCGCATTATACCTTCATTTATATCTATAAAATATTACTATTTTTTAAAAACGCCTCTTTTTTGTGTGCAACTGACGAAAAGATTATTTTTAATATACGGCATATAAATTGGCGGCATTTGGTAGGTTAGTAACTTTATTATAATACCAGTAATATTTTAGCATTAAAACGTACAATAGCATGTATAGATTTCTTCGCATAATAGTCGCAACTATACTTTCACAGTGAAATATTGGGGGAAAAAAAAAAAAAAAAAAAAAAAAAAAAAAAAAGTTACTATTACGCGAGTAAACACGGTACGTAAGAGACAACTAAAGGAAATCATACAGATATACGTTTCAAGGGGCACAAACAGTTTAAAATTAAAAGTAGTCCGTTCAACCCCCTTACTTCCAAAAAATTCCCGGCTTTTTGACACCTTGATTAAATATTAACTTCCGAGCTTCTAATTGAGACAATTTAAATTTTAGACATTTGACTTCAAACTTTTACGATTGAGTGAGAACAGAGAACTGCGCAGTTTCCCATAGCAAATTGCATTTTTAAAATATTACAGTTCTAAAGTTGGTTACTTATATTTTAAGAAACGCCATCTAAAAGATTGGTATTGAAGGTACAGCACTTGAACAACACCTTTCTCGTTCCGACTGTGCATTTTCGAAATGCTCCAAGAGAATCTTGTCGTATTTCTTTCCAATTTTTCATCGACGTTTAAAATGATTTCATGAATATAATTTCGCATGTTTTTGGATAATATTAATAAATAGGGAAAGATTCATACATGTTAAATGAAATAAAAAGTATTAGAATTCTAAAAAAGAGCCTTTTATCACGAAATATTTTTTGTCAACTAAATGTATGTACAATTTAGTGCGCTTCATACTTTTATACTCATTTTTAACTTGTTCACAACAAGTCAGCTTTCCAAATTGATATAGTATGCACCCGAAGTATTTTGAAAATTTGTTGTTTGAGTTTATTTTTCATTAAAAAAAAAAAAATTTTTTTTTTTTTGGGGGGGGGGGGCAAAAATAATTATTCTGCAATTTAAATTCGATAAAAGCATTAAAAAATATATTTTATTTATCTTTACATTACACAGAATATTCAAAATTAAAAAAAAAAAGTTCCTTGTTTATTAATATTTTACACATATAGAAAAGAAGTCTTTAAATTACACCTACTGACGAACAGAAAAATCGCAAATCAATGTATTTTAAAAATCTCCAAACTTTTTTTAGGGAGGGGGGGGGGGGTTTGCTCACTTTGTGGCTTAACGATTAGCTAGCTTACAAGGCAAAATGTAAAAATAAGGAACGACAAATGTGGGAGGGGAGGGGACTTAACAATTACTTAAAGGCTTTAAAAGAATATTTAGTTGGGGGACAAAAATAGCAGGAAGTATTTATAAAGAGATTTAAAAATTCTTCCCAAAAACCAGATACGAGAAAATACTAATTTTGTGCAGTCAGGGTTAGAGCACCAAATTACTAAAAAGAACCCGAAATAAATGCTTATCGCGTCTGTTACTTAAATGAGGGCAATTTCTCATGCTCATTTCTAAAAACCTATTTACATCCATCTAAAATTTAAATTAACTGAAAAATAAACGCACCACTGACCAGGAAGGTCATTTAGGCAGCCATAATGTACAGCGTATTTAAATTCTTCATTTTAAGATAAAGTGAAAAAGGTGCTGACAGTGAGGTAATGGGATAAATTTTAAGGCAGTGCTGAAAAAAAAAAAAAAAAAAAAAAAAAAAAAATTTGAACGCTCTGCATTACAGGGCTGTTGGTTGTTAGATTAAACGATCGTTTCCCGCTTCTCGACACACTGCAGGAAATAATTGGAAATCTGTTAACTTGGCTAACGAAATCACGACCTGTCCAAAAACTTTTAAGAGTTGCAGATATAGGAGTGTTGATTTGTACATTTTGTGAACACCGTTTTTACAAAACAAATGAGACAGTAAAACGATATATCCTTGTAAATCTTTAGCCATCCACCCCTTAAAAGTTTGTTGTTGTTGATTGTTTAGAATTACACATTTTTTTATGCATCTTAAGATAATACAAAGCAACAAAACTGCCGAAAGTCAGGCACATGCGGTTCCCACAAAAATTATCCAATTGAAGGAGGTGTCCAACTGATAGAGGTTATGATCTCGTTCCGTTCCTATAGAAACTGTCGAACTTCAATAAGTGTCGCATTCACTGTATATAATAAAGTATCACTAAATATATAATTTTACTTTTTTACTAAACAAATTAAACCTTGCAGATAAAACTTTTTTCCCGCCACAAAAATATAGCTCAATTTTAAGAGCCTGTTCAAAAGTTTTCCGACTATCGTGAATAAAACTTTCGAAAACAAAATATAAACCAGGATAAAGAATATGACCAAGAAATGTCTAAGGTGCTAAATGATTTTTCGACGCATAACACCACCAAAAATGTGAGCATTTCCCTGAGTTACTACAAGCAAAATTTTTTATTTTATTAATTTGTAGAGAATCTGAACATTGGGAGTTTCATCTCTCTCTCTATTTTTAAACAAATTATTAATGACTATGTCATTTTATCTCTCAATACCCTTTATTGAAAAATGTGTCTCAAAAATGCGACATAAAAAAGCGACATAATTTTACATGTATTTAAATACTATTAGTTCACAACAGCTTTAATCTATTGTTACAATATTTCGTAAACTGTAGAATATACTTCACATATATTTTTTACATATATTTAAATACTATTAGTTCACAACAGCTTTAATCTATTGTTACAATATTTCGTAAACTGTAGAATATACTTCACATATATTTTTTACATATATTTAAATACTAATAGTTCACAACAGCTTTAATCTATTGTTACAATATTTCGTAAGCTGTAGAATAGGCATCACCTGCTTTTTTCTATAAGGTTACACTCAAAATTTCAACATAGGGTTACCAGGTGAAATACGCGAAAGAGGAGCGATAGAATGACAAAGTCAATTAATATCGTTTTAATATGGCAATAATGAAACTAAAAAATTAGGGAGGGTTCAGGGGAATCTCCCCCTGACGAGGCTCGAACAGCTGAATTTTTATAAAAACTAATATATATAATTATTCATAAAAACCTGACTTTTCAAGAACCTTAATGAAAGAAAATTTACTATTTTACATAAATTATTAATATTTCACTGGTTTGGATTTACTAGTGATTAAACTTCAAAATAAATATGTAATACTAGGTGAACACACATTCTTCGTACGGGAGAAAGTTACCTCTGTATGTGCGAAAAATAAATTACCTTACAGTAAAAAATGTACCTGAAAATTGTGCAAATAAGAAAATTTTCAATACATCATTTTATTTATTTTGTGAGGAATTTTGAAATTTGTGATTTTTCTCACACTAGTCTTCATGGAACACAATTTTCTATTCAAGATACATTGTGAATACTTTTAATACTGAAACTACAATTTATGCTCAATGTGCGATTTCCCCCCCCCCCTCCCCCAATATCATATGTATGATCTTCGAAGGGAAAACCATTCGATATGTGTATAGTTCCAAAATTTATGAATGGAATCCCAAGCTGAGTGCTTTGTTTATAAGGATTTCATGATTAATTATGTAATTTAAGTAAGAGTAAAAAATATGTAAGTTATGAAATGTAATCACTCGTAAGAACAATTTAACTAGTATTATTAATCTCAAATTTAGCAACTGTCTGAAAAAAAAATTTTTTTTCAATCGAATTTTGTTTAGAGCTAAAAGCCTTAAAAATTTTTGCATCAAATGAAATAATAAGGCAGTTCCTTTTGGGAATCGTGCAATTTTTGAACAGCATTAAAAAAATTAATTTCGATAGAGACTCTGAAGAACTTAGAATGTCATACCAGTTGTACTGTGAACTGCTGCAAAAAAAAAAAAAAAAAAAAAAAAAAAAAAAAAAAAAAAAATCTATAGGAAATACGAAACTCTCAGGGGAAAATGCTAAACATACGGAATATTGCAATATTTCCCTAAACAGGCAAGTAACTCCTCGGCAATTTTAAGTGCACTGAGTGAAGAAGCATGATTTATTTTTTCGAGTGTTTGAAATCATTGGTTAGTTTTTTAACGCTGTCCACAAGTCCAGTGACGATGATTGCTCTTTAGGTGGAACATGCTTAATAAATTAAGAAAGTGCACTGTATCAAATAACTGACTTAAATATCAAAATAAGTAAGTGTCTTAAAATATATACTGCTTTTTCAAATATATGTGTAAAGAACAAACAGTATTACACAAAACAGGTGTTAATTATTATTTTCCACCCGCCTAACGACTCAACTTTAACTATAAACGGCTGGTGATTTAGGGGGAAAATTATCTCCGCATGTACAATTTAACTAATCACTGGAGTACAAGTCTGAATTGGACCCCTTGCAATTCAAAAAACGCAATGCTCCAACAGAATATGTTAAGATTTCTGATGAGTGTAAATGTAGAGTACAAAAATTTTGTTTTCTACTTCAGCATTTGAGGAGACAACCCGAATCTTTTCGAAGCAATTATAATTTATTTTAATGTACACTGGTTTCCAAAAATCAATGAAAAATCACAAAAATGACGGTAACTCGTCCAAAAATAAGCCAATAAATAATTTGCTAGGATTTGAATGCTCGGATCTATAGAGATGACATCCTTGATGCTTTTGCGCACCCTTATGTCGGGGCAATAGGTAATGATTTTCAGCTCCATAACGACAATGATAGACTGCACGGGGTTCGCATTGCGGATGATTATCGTTAGAAGCAAACAATTCAGCGCATGAAGAGAGCTCGATCACCGTACCTGAATTTCATCGAACAAGCTGCTCTCAATCTTCTTCTTCAGACCCTTGCAATTGCTTTGCAAGAGCAATGGTTCTCACTTCAAACGGAACTAATAGACCGCATAATTGACAACATCACACATTGTTGCTGGTGCTGTATCGCTTTTGGCGGCGATCCTATTCCTGATCGAAGGTACTTTTGCTACATGCTACTTCCCCCCCACCCACACACACACACCATATATGTCTGGTAAATTATTTTCATGTTATTTTATAGCTTACTACTTGTTGAATATTGTGGGTCAGCTTCATGAAATTCCAGATGCAACTTTTTGACGAATCGTCATTTTTGGGATTGTTACTTAATTTATGAAAACCAGTATGTGTTAAACACGTTTTTTATTTTCATCAAGATCTGGATTTGTTGTATTAAAATCAAATTCTACTACTTCACAAACTACGTTCATTAAGTCTGAATTCTATTTCAGGTGCACATTACACTCCTTTCGAGGATCTCGAGAACAAAATATAAACAGCATCCTGCATTTTTTCTCCCTCTCTACCATCCTGGAGCTCTCCTTGTTCGTTCATCCTATTCTATTACTTCCACGCCCTTCCTTCCAAGACGGACGCTTCTTCCAACCCCAGGAAGCACAGGACAGGAATATTTCCTTCTTCTTTGGAAGGAAATATACCCCCAAAGAGTTGGGTTTTCTTTTCTTTTTTTTCAATAGGTACCTTCTTTTTCCCGCCCTTCCTTCCACGGGGCAGCATCCTTCACCTTCATTTCACTTTTGCAGAGTTCACCTGTGGGCCGGAAGTAGGGGGCAATTCTCTACGACCTGAAATGTCTAGGTGTGCACCACTTCGATGAATCAAAAATATCACGTTTGCGAAAACTCAAATAGAGTAACATAACATATTTGCCATCATTTTTTTTTTTTTTTTCCCAGACTTGCTTCAGGAGCATAATAATAAAAGCTTCATAAGTTTTCAGATTTTTTGTAGGAACAACGTTAAAAATCGTAAAATGTATAAGCCAGGGGTCAATGCAGACGAAAATTGGGTCAGTTTTGAGGCCCCTCCACAAAGTTACAGTCGATTAAAACGGCCTCGCCACAAAATTACAATCGATTAAAACGGCCCTTCATTGGCATTTTACCCTACATTTTCGAAATTCACAAAAATAACAATTTTCACAAAAATGGGACCTGGAAAAAAAATCCTGGATCGATCCTTGTAAGCGTAAATTTGCATGCGCAAAAGTAAAATGTTTTGTTTTTGCTTTCAAATTTTAAACTAAATTTCAACTGTAAGCTAAATATGAAATAGTATGCTAAGTGAAGGTTCCCATTGCAGGGGGAGAGGGGGGGGCTGCAGGCCAAGGCCGTCGCAGAGAGGGATTTTGGAGGTTCAAACACACCCCGAAACTTTTAGGAACATGTATTACTGGCTGTAAAAGGGTATTAAAAACCTGCCACATTGACACATAAAACTTGAAAATCCCTACCGAATTTTTTTTCTGGCTACGATATTGCTGTAGCCCCTTCTCTGAATACGCCCCTGGCTCTCATCACTGGAAAGACACAAAGGAAAAGAATTGAATTCAGTGAGCGGTAATGCTTCCTAGTTCGGGGCTCTGAATGCTTCGCCGAAACCCAGTGAAAATGCTGGGTCCCTGAGGAGCATTCAAAAACCTAAACTCGGAAGCAACGCTGATCACAGACAGGTCTTTCCGCTACGGGTTAAAATTGGATTTTTTTTTTTTTTCCAGAGAGGGGGGGGGGGGGGAGGATGAATGACCCATCTATGTATAGCCAGTGTAAGTAGAGATTTAGCTTTTTAAAATTACATTAAATAAATATTTACCATGAATTTCGTATTTATGTTTCGATAGGTTTATACTTTAAGAAAAAAAAAGAATAAATACACAATTGTACGATTGTACGTTTTTCCTCAGCACGACATTTTTTCGAAGCTCACTACGCTCTGCAAGAATACTTTTCTCGTTTTAGTCGGATTCTGACAATTTTTGGTAACAGCGTCAAAATGTGTTAAATTTTCAAGCATTCTAAAAGGGTTTTCCCGGGTACATTTTTGAATAATTTAAAATGCAATTGATTTATGGGAAATGTTGAATTAACTTGCGGATTCAATCCTCGTCAATACGATTTTCTTTCTCTTAGTCGTCCTTTTAAATTAAGCAAAAAGATTGGCTGAGTTAGAATTTAAAAAACGAATTTTGAGTTGTTAAGGTAACGAGCTTCGAATCGATTATTGTGTAAGGCTGTAAAGATTTGGTGAAGTTATCAATGTCAACAGCTATGTGAAGAACTGAATCAACTTGACGAGCAGACTTCAGAAAATAGTGATCATTTGGGCGTAACTTAGCTGCCATAATGCAGTGCTCAAGTCCATATCCAAATTTTGGCTTTCTTTTAAGTACCAAAACATTATTAAGGAGTGACAATAGTATACTTTTTTAAAAAACAGATATCTACTTCCAGAAAAATTAATTTAGGCTCCAATGAGACTGGAAATTCAGAAACAACGGTTATTGGCGCATTAATTCGTGGGCAGAAGGAATTTAGTGCCGCACGAACTTGAAAGCAGTCTTCGAAAGAAAATCGGAACGTTATCGTACGATGTGACAAAATGACTAACGCACTCCCAACTTCTACAGAACATCTTATCGGCGAGCTAAGACGATAAACCTTTGAAGTTCGTTTAAAAAATATTCTGCGAACCGATGAATCAAACCGGTATCTGACTTCCAAGATCTGACAAAACCAGGGAAGGAGGCAAAGGTCAAAGTGGTCCACTTCCAGAAGCGATTTTCTTTCCCTTTTTTCCACGGAAAACGGGAAGATGTACGGGTAAACAAAATTAAGGGGATCTAAGGGGGTCAACGGTTTCTCTCTCTGCACAAGAACCCCAAAACAGGATGTTAGCGATAAGGTTACCCCTAATCTTGGAGACCGGAAATACGCCGCTGACGTCACACGAAAGGCCTCAATGGAGATTTCTGAGAGAGGAGAGAGAGCGCTGTTCATTGGCCCCGAAGCGAGTGTAAAAGTGATGTTTACGCGATTTCCAAACTTATAAAAACAACTAGAAACGCAGTTGGAAGAATAACCAATGAGCATGTAATTCATTTTTACATGACATAATCGTTCCATAATTGTTTGGAATAAAAGAGATAAATCCTTCCAAATGTACTAATCATGAAGCACTTGCTAAAGCTCATAACTAAATTGCAGACCTGGACCATGTCTAATCATCCATTATTTATTTGTTTATTTTTAAGTTATTTAGAGCTGTGCCAACAAAATGAACGACCCTTTCCAATAGATTACCTTTGACAGCTTAACTCTCACATTGAATATTCTATCAATATAAACATTTTAATAATGAGGTGTAATTTTATGGATTCAAAATGCAGGTACATATTGTCCTTTTTTATTGTTATTATTATTTTAAGAACCTTCCGCGCATTAACGAAGTGTCCGGTCTGCTTTTATTTTATCAAAATAGGCGTTTAAAAAAGTTTAGTTCAGCTTCCACCCCTCCCCCTTTTTATCTTCTTGGGCAAGAATATCGAATTTTTAGAAAATGATCCACCGCAGTTTTTTCTTTAAAGTGAAAATACAAAATACAGCGTGCCAAGTTACAGGATTTTGGTCTAAGTCTCAGCATTTTTTAGGGCCTCGGGATTTCTCTTCATTTTCGAAGAAAGAAAAAGCTTGCACTGAAAATTACCGCGCAATAGTCGCACCCCGTTTTGAAGCAGAAAAAATAGGTTTAGAGTTACATCACTTTCACCATGAAAAATTGGTACACGACGTGCGGCTATTTTCTAAGGGTTTGTTGAAAAATTGAAACTTTCGCTAAATTTCTTCGTCGGGTTCACAAAATCAGTTCGAGTTCCTTTCATGTTTCTCCACGAGGCTCAACAACCTTAGGGAACTTTATTGGAAATAATGTGTCTGAAGTTCTAAAAAATTACATAAATGAATTTTCATTATTTATGCACAAATGTGCTGAAATTTTCAAAGTTGTATGAGATTAAGAATTTTTTTTTTCTTTAGTATAAAATTAGATATTATTTCAAATTTCATTGTTATATGTTATCGTCATATAATTTTTAGGTACGAATATTTTATCCCTTATGTATTTTGATCAGGGGCGTAGCCAGAAATTTTTCATGGGGGGGGGGGGGGCTTGGTACAACTCATACATATGTATACGTGTTTGTGATAATTTAGTGAAAAATATACATTTTGTATGGCAAAAAATTTCTCATGGGTGGGGGTTATGACCCCCCAACCCCCCCCCTTTGGCTACGCCCCTGATTTTGATTGATGTTTGAAATTTCCGATATTTCTTCAAATGTTTGCAATTCAATTCATTTACATTTTACCACTTAGCTATTACTTAAGTTTAACCGGATGCGCATGGCATTTAAGAAAATAATCTATGCCTGTATTGATTATATATCCATTTTATACTGAAAATAAATACATGAAAAATATCAGGCTTTTTTGACATCATCTCAAGAGGCAGGAGATCTCAGCCATCTTGATTTTGGAAAGTTGGCCAATCTGAAGACAGGACGAGTCCAGAAAATGTTGCGTATCACACTATCTCAGCTTATCCCTCTTTTCAGAGTAGAGTGGTTTTGTTTACGGTAGTGCGGCCTTTGAAAACGAACAGTACGTTAGTTGTTATAAGCATAGTTTGATCGAATAAATAAAGATACATACACAGGATGGTTGCAGTTAAACGTCCTGTATGTATGAACCGCTTTTTGCAACTGAAACGGATGAACCTATTGCAACCAAATTTCGCAAATGGACAGGGCACAAGGTGCGCTCAAAGATTTTTCAAGAATTTTAGTTCAAAAAATGTCCACTAGGACCCATTTGACATCCTTAATTCAGCTAAAAAATTATTGAATAAATGTTGAAATTGTTTGTACACTTCAAATTAGTCATTTCCATCATTAAATTTGTGGTGGTGGGGGGGGGGGGGTCCAAGCAAAGCGCCACCTTGTGGATATTTTTGAGAGCATCATATCTATAGTCTAAATTTACCGAGAAAAACAATCGGGGTTGCACAAAAGGTGAAGGCGGTAGTGTTTCTCACAAAAATGCTTGATTTATTGACACACAATTTACAATGATATAAAATTTCGATGTCTGCCCAGACCCCCATAGCCCACCTCCAGGGGGTCTCGTCCCTGGTACAGTCTATATATCAATTTTGGTTACAATCCGTTGACACTTGTGTATGCAGAAATATATATTTGGAGGATGGTGCATATATCAAATTCCAAAAGTAGAAACGGAAAGTTTCTCTAAAATCTCGATACAAATGTTTTCAATCGAAAGATTTTACAAAGCTGAGGGACGCATGTCTATGTTGACAGATTCGTCAACTACTAAATTTTCCTGATTTCTTCCGGTTATTGTGAAAAATCTCATTGTTTTCTAAATTTTGAAAAAAATACCTGAATTTATTAGATTTGGGGGAATTTTCCTTTTACCAGAATAACATTTACGGATCAGCAGTCACAAGTTGGTGTGTTTGTTGTCCAGAAATGTTCGAAATTCCGGATTTATTTATTTATTCTTTTTAACAAAACGAAAGCTTGCACTGAAAATTACCGTATTTACTCGCGTCGAAACAGTCACTCTCGCATAATAGTCGCAACCCCGTTTTGAAGCAGAAAAATCAGCTTTAAAGTTCCAATATTATGTAGTAGATTTTCCCCGCACAATGGTCGCACCGACTTTCACCCTGAAAAATTGGCGCAAAAAAGGGCGACTATTACGCGAGTAAACACGGTATGCTCAAGTACTCCAGGTGAATCTTTCCTAATTCTTCTTGTGAATGACTACTTTTTTCTTCGGCTTTCTTTCATTTAAATCCCCAATGCCACAAAATTTAAAAAATTGACCTTTATTTTATGCTTATTCAATATTTTGAAGATTTACTACTGGTAGACAGAGAAACTTACAATGGTTATTAAAAATTAATATTAAACAATGAATACCTATAAACTAGTAAAAAGGCTTTCGAAATAGTTTGTCAAATGACACCCTTGGAAAACGCTCAAATTACCGACTAATAAGTGTTATGAACAAGACCAGGGCATATTTCAGACAAACCCTCAGTTTCCCTCCCACTTCAGAGAAAAAAAAAGAAAAAAAGTAAATAAATAATCTTCGATCTTTTCTCTCCATAAAAATTTTTCAAGCAGTGTAAAATTGGTACAGTTTAAAATTACCGTAAGCCACATACACTATACACAATACCTTAAAGTTTCCATCAGGTTGCGGGCCTTCCTAGAACACGGCCCGGGGATAATTGCCCCTCCTGACCCCCCCTTGGCTAGTTGAAACTCGAAATGAAGCTAAGCAGTCCTATGCTATCCAATGCAAATATATTTAACTCATATAATCTCTAATCTTAAAAAAAGTAAAGGCCGCTGTCGCCGCCGCTGGCGCTGTCAAGGCTTGTGGACCTATCTCCTCCTAAACCGTAGGGATTGGAGTTTCGACTAAGGTGCCCACAGATTCGAAAAATTCCGAGGAACCTGCTAAGCTGATTTAAATTTCGAAAATCAAATTATTTTAGAAGATATTAATAAAAAACTGAAAAAATAAACCGAATGGTTGCCAGATTTGGCATCAAATCATGCATTCCTTTGCAACAAAGCGTTTCCAAGTATCTAGAATTGCGTGAAATTTGCAAACATGAGTTAGAATTACGCCCATTTTACGCCAAAATAAAAACTATATGAAATAAGTAACTCAAAATGTGTTACACAAAGTTGACAATTTTCAAATAGTAAGTTCGCTTAGACAACAGGAGTTTAGAATGAGCGATTATGCGTTTTTCCAAAACAGAATAACTAATATCTTGAAAATGAAAAATAATTAAAATGCAGATTATTTTACAGCCGGTTCTCGTCCAGCTGGATTATTTGCTACCAGTAGAAATATTTGGCGGCGTTAACAATGCCATTATAGCAGTTATAGTACACTTTGGATATTTGCTAGCGCGACGAGATGGTATAATTCGTGGTGTTAAGTACGCCAATCTGCAAACGATTATGTACATGAAAATATGGATAACGGTTTTCCGGTAACCTTAAATGAACAGTAAATATAGGCTGTGAGCATGTGTAAATCGTCAAATAATGAAAAGTCGCCATTGGTGGTAGGCTATTCTATCTGTTCCGTAGCTTTTATTAACTTTACATGTACGCAAGTCGCCAAATAATGAAAAATCGCCATGGGTGGCAAATTCGCAAGGTGTCCAATAGGTTTTACATTATTAAAAATACAGCTGAAACATATGTTCTGATTTTATTACGCTTTAGCTCCTAATTAATATAACTTTTGAATGGCAACATTAAATATCATTGTGTTTCTGAGGAGTGCAAATAATTTTTCCAGCGATTATAAGCGGAGTCCGCACTCCAGGTGGAGTATAGCTCAGGACCCGTACAACACGGATTCCCATAACAAACTTCCGTGTTATGAGGGATAGGGGGTCTGCTGTAGTGTGAAGTTTAAATTTTTATGTACCAATGAAGATGCAAGAACCAAGCAATGTGTAGCTTAGCTCAGTAACATTCTATCTGATCCAATCTTCGGTTTTGTCTGTTGAAATTATGTCTTTTTTACGAATAAGCCTGATTAGGGGCCGAATGCCTCATACGAAAAGCGAGCGTAGCGAGTCTGGGGGCCTTGGCCCCTAGTCTCCAATAAAAAAATATTTGGTCATAGTTTTTCATTGGCGTCGCAATCTATTGGGACGTCTCGCCCAATATTAATCTTAATATTAATTTTAATCTTAATTGTTAATTAAGAAAGGGAAAAGAGAGCATATTTTGGTATTTGCTCCCTCCACCCTCCCCACGCAAATGAATTAGCAGGTAGTGACGCTTTTGGTTTTTTTTACGGATGGACGCGAGACGACTTTTTTGCGAGACGAGACAGAGATTTACAGCTTTTTTGCGAGACGAGACACCCATTTTTAACATTACGATATAGGGATTTTTGCGAGACGAGACAAGCTTTTAGGCAATTTTGCGAGACGCGAGACGCTTATTTTTCGTCTCGCGTCCATCCCTAGTTTTTTTCTACCCGATCTGCTGTGTTTACTCGCGTAATAGTAGCACCCCCATTTTGAAGCAGAAAAAATAGATTTAGAGTTATAATATTAAGTAGGAAATTTTCCCCAGATAATAGTCGCAATTGGACTTTCACCATGAAAACCTGACAAAAAAAAAAGTGCGAGTAAACACGGTAGTTGCTGTCATAGGCGTCCCCACGGAGGGAGCTGTGGGGACTGAACACCCACCACCCCTCTAAAGGTAGAAAGTTAGAAGTGAAAAGCTCTCCGAAATTTTTATTAGCAAACTGATAATTAGGAGGGCTTTTTTTTTAAATTCTGCCTTATTTATTGTTTGGAACCTGCCCGAAATTTTTTCTGGATTATGTGCCTGGCTATTAGAGAAATGTGAGAGCTTTTCCAACAGAGAAACATGGGACTTAGAAGCATCATCACCTTAACAAGACAAGCAAAGGTATGATTACTGAGACAGTACGGGACCAGGGGCTGTAAATTGCGCAATCTATTCAAGGTAAGTTGGGAGGGGGGACCTTAGATTCCATACCTTATCGCGAAAGGTTCCTTATAAAGAAAATCTGTACAAGAGAACGAATGAAAAATAATAAAATAATAAAATGTTTGAATCTCGGAAATCCTTTTTAGAGAGTTGAGGGAGGAGGGGTGGCGTGCCCAGGTGCGTTCAACCTGGAGAGAGAGAGTTTTGAGTGTTTGAACTCTGTCGGTTTCTTTTATTGTCGAACGCTGGATGCGTATTTATATCCGGAAGCGTGGGCTGCTTATTTGCAGGTGGCGGCTGCACTCATCAAAAAATACGATGTACGAGCTGCTGCCGGTTCGGAAATGGGTGGCGTACGCACCTCTTATTGCATCAAGTGGCTCTATATTTCGTGGTGTGCACACCGTCATGGACGTTAAACTTCTCGGGATACCCGGATGCCACGAAATCGATCCATCACCATCTTAATTGTAACTTCGAAATGTAATACCCATTCGAATTGGGAGCGACGTACCCTGGCGAATCGTTTCCAATAAAGTTTATTACAATCAAACACGGGACACGTGGCGGCAGATTTTGGGAAGACAATTGGAAATGAATGCGATTCGCAAATTTTTATTTTGTGTTCCAGATCAGCACCGGATCTTGGATTTGCTTTTAGAGAGGAGCGAAAGCATATGACTTCTGCCCTCGATCTTGTATTTAACCCATTTAAGCTTCATTCGAAAACGTTAGTCATTTTTGATTATCCACGAGTATTGAACCTCAACTCTACAAAATATTTTAACATGACCCAGTAGGATGTTGACATTTCAATTTTTATGCACAATGATTTTTAAAGAAATCATCATTTGTTCAAGAAGTTGACATCAGAAATTTATCTATTATTGCTGGTATTAGCAAAAATCGAAGAAAGTCGCATAAATATCTGGGCACATTTCGGTTAAATTCCGGACCGGGGCACGGATTCCCAAAAGGGGCAAGAACTTAAAACTGGGGTCTTTCCTCTTTTAAGTTTTTACGACTTGACCCCCCCCCCCTCCCCTCCCCCGAAGATCCGTTCAGTTCCATATTACTTTCTAACACTTTCCATCGAAGGTGAAAGGTGTTTATGATTTCGGTTTGTCCGCTTGTTTCACTGCGAATAAAATTGAATACATTATTACGAAATTTATATACGTTATGCATATGTACTGTACAATGTCCCTCATTGAAAAAGACGTCCACTGTTCATCTGTAAATTAACAGAAAAAAGGCTGGCAGCAACGTTGCCAGAAAATGTCCGTTCTGTTTATTATTTTTCGTTTCCCGGACTATGAATTTCCGTTTTACTAAAACTACGAAGTAAAATAACGTTCGGCTTTCGCTGGAATCGAACCCTCAGCCGACGGAGTGAGAGACAGTTGCTCTAACCAGTAGACGCTACACGACTCATTCAGAAGTGGCCAAAGGGTGAGGTAATGGTTATTTTAGTTTCCTTGCGGGGAAAGGAATTCTTTTCATGATTTATAAATTCAAATTCGTGATAAAGTGTTGTCCAGTTATTAATATAGTCGAATTATTGATTTGGCAAGAAATTAATTTCGAGTTTCACAAATGCATGTAATTAGTAAAACATTTACTCTTTAAATATTTGACATATCGGTTTAGATTTCTATACAGAAATGCTGAAAACACTGAAAATCGGTAAAGAAGTAAATATGTATTAAAAAATACACCTTGATTTTTCGTCCTCAGTTTGAAATACTAACAGAAATTATTTTCTAGTCCAGTCTTATCCTGTGCATTTATAAATGTAATTTGAAACACTCTTGGTTATGAAAGGGAATTCTTCGTTAAAAAATTAATTAATTATAGTTTAATTATTAGTTACTCATGAGAATGCATTTGGGGTCAATATATATACATATATTTTCCATCTAAATGTCCAACGAAAATCCATTTCTCCAAATTACCTGCAAAACTTCTAAACCAAACACGGAAATTGGCCGTTTTCACAAGAAATTTCTGAAATTTGCAATCATTTTTCTTCTGTTAACGGAAAATGACCAATTCTTGGGGGAAAACGGTTATTTTCCTGAAAATTAAGGATGGGATTATCCTAAATTTTCAGATGATTTTTAATAGTGTTGTATGTAGCATTTATAACTCTTACAGGAGCACTCAAAACAATTCTAATGCACGACGCTCTATAAACATGTCATTGTTTCAAGCTTATTTTAAAAATAATGCGTTTGTTTCAAACAAAACAAAATGGACAGATGTTATGAAGGATTAAAAAATAATGTTCTCCGTCGAAAATAGTGCCTGTTGCACTTATAGTTCTACAGGAGCATCCAAAAAGATTGAAATGCATTAAGATGTTTGGCAAGTTAAAGACATCCATCCATTTCAAATACAATACGATCATATAATAAATGTTTATAGCAGTCTACTCTTTATTTAGAGAAGGAAAATAACATTTGAAGTTCTTTCGCAGGGCTTCGCAAGTTACACAAATACTGACAGGCAGCTTTTTTAGAGTTTATCCCTAAAATCTCACAACGTTTGATGACCACACATAGCCAAAATCGCCCCCCCCCCCCCAAGGATTTTCGTTGAAGAGAGTTTCGTAAATCATGCGTTTGGCATGATTTATCTTTCTTCTTTATTGTTATGGGGGGTTATTGCGGGAATTCCATGATAATAAATACGGCTAAAAATGAAAAGGTTCTTATTACTGATTATTTAAATATTAAGTTGAAAGATTTTTTTCAGCTTTACAGCATGCATGATGGGAAATAAGTTTACATTTTTATATTTTAGTAAATGCTGATAATTTGGTTATTTAAGAGCGATGACTAACGTAACAGTTGTTAGTTTTAATGTTACGTTAGTCAAACCAAAAGAGATGAGTATTTTACCGCAATTCAAAATTAAACTGATCTTTTAAATTGTCCCTGTAAAACAGTTATCTTTAATTTAATTACTCAGTCAAAAATGTTAAGTAACATAGAACTACCTCTAAATCTATTTTTTAGATTTGCATTTAAAAGAAAAAGTTACATTCAATTTTTGTTTAAAAAATCGTGGAGAACGCCACTAAAGAAAAACAAGGGCAGAGAAAACGTCAGTTTCATCTTTTAATAAGAGAATTTTGCCGCCATTAGCAACTACTATTGCCAGAATGTAAGGTATCTGTATTAAAATTTTCAGATCGTTAGTCATTAACGGCATCTGAACTTTAGCTAAGATTGGACATTAAAAGAACACCCCCTTCATCTGCTCAATAATTTGTACAGATTAAGACCAGGCCATAAAACAGTTCATGAAAAGCAAATATCTGCGAAAGTTGGATAAGTTCGTTTAGTCATGACTCGTTCAACGTATGGGGGTATCTTTCAATCAGAACCCGATCAAGACAACTGTGGACCCTGGGCAGAAGAAAAAAATTGGAGCCCTTGCAATAACCCCCCCCCCTTAAAATGAAAATATATATATATATATTATGACTGGTTTATACTGAAAGTTTTAAATATCTTACTCCCTCCAAACACAAATTTTGTTTTAAGTAATCTGAAATAAACGAAAATAGTTACAAGAAACAGATAGTTAAACGTTACATTGAAATGCTATATCACAGTTGCTAACATGTACGCAATACAACCACTTTTTGTACATAATCATTTTTGTAAATATTTCTTAAAATAACAAATAATTCAAAAGCTTTGCTATTTTTTTAACATTAAAAATACTCTTTACAAAATGCGGTTAGTTCCTTTCCTACATAGTGGTATGTTACACCGATTTTACAGCATTTCGAAGAATTAAAAAAGCTTAATTTATGCAAATGTAAATTTGAATTATTTTCATTGCTCATACTTTATAATTAAAAAACTTTCAAAGGTAAAATATCATTTAACCTTTGAAATTTTTTTATCCTTAGTAATTTTATTGTAAAATTATAAAAGTGTAAGATGTAGGACTTTTGGCCCTAAAATTTGTGGGCCCTGGGCAGTTGCCCTGTTTGTAATATGGCGCTGCTTTCAATATTACAGCAATATATCAATATCATTGCTAAAGTCAATATTACAGCAATATTTTAAAAAGTTTTTTTATTTATAGTCACTTTTTCTTATTCCTGTTTATATGCAAATTTTAAGTAAAATATTCAATTCATATTAAACACATTTTTTTTTTTTTTTTTCTGATATGAAAATCGCAAAAAATTCCTACGTAAAAGGGGAGATCTTTAAATTTTTAAAGTACCTAATACTGTTCGCGATGTTTTTGTATCTAAATGAATTTATCCAACAGTGTCGATGCCGAGATCTTTCAACGTTAAGTGTGCAAAATCGATAAAATCGAATCGCGCTTTAAATTTTTAAAAGCTTTTTTTGTTGCTTTTTCAACAAAATTTAGAGTAGATTGATGTGACAGCGTCGGAAACTCTTTTTCTATTTTTATTTTTTTTATAAGTCTAATCATTATTTCTGTAATTTTTTAAACGATAAATAGGCAGCTGTTACATTAAAAAATAATTCATTCGTGACTTTTAAAGGTTCCTTTAAAAACTTCAAACAATGTTGCCTGCCCTTGGAACAAATTAAAAACCGAGCGAAATTGGACTGGATGCAAAAATTATTTTTACTAACAGCACTACATAACATTAAAAAATTCGAACTTGAATGGGCTATGAAATTTTCGGGGTGAATGCAGAAAAGTACTGCAAAATTAGCTTTGACACGTAACATTTAGATAAGTGCTATGTAAACGACACCTTTTTCTAAAATTTTCATTCAGATTACAAAACATCTTGCAAAAAACTTTTTTGAGTTTTATGAGTTTATTTTTTAGTCGGATGATAAATTCACATTATTCACCACAAGTTTACGACCTATCTCACTGCATAAAAAAAGGCGCGCCTTTTTTTACACATATCAAAATTTTAAACACATACGATTACAAATACATTTATCCGATTGCCTAATTACAAGCTTTTGAACCCATACATCCGCAAAATCTTAGCTCGCTAAAAAAGTGGGGTATCACAGTGCAAAAAAAAAAAAAGATAAAAAAATTCTGTAAATACGGTAATACCTCGATTTACTACCTCGACTTGCGCGAATTTCAAATCTCATCCATTCGTCCTTTGTTTACTTCCAAAATAACTTCGGTTTACAATTTTAACAATGCAGTGCTTTGGGGAGGGGGGGGTAGCCTTTTATTGGGCAGTTATAATGTTTCTAGATAAAATGGGCGTCAAGAAAACTATTGCATGTTTTCGTGGAAATGCGGGTGTAGGTAATGACCATGAAAATAATTCGGGATGAGATTTTTTGGCTTATACAGGCTTGCCAGTAGTCCAGAAAAAGTGAAAGAAAAAGCTAGGGAAACTCGCAAATTTTGTTTATAAACGTGGAAAGTCTTGAAGTGTGACTTGGAAAATTATACTAGGTCTGCGTTTTTAAATTAATTTGATATTTGCCGTATGTTTGGAAAATGAAATAGGTGCGCGAAAGTGGCGGATGCGGTGGTTTTTTCGGGGGAGGGCCTAGTTTAAAAAAAAAAAAAAAAGCAAGCAAGCAAATTTTAAAAATATCTTAATAAGAGTGTTTTGTATTGTTCACTATGCAGTTACACATACAATAAGACAGCGTTGGAAAATGTTTTAAGACCACTGTTTTTAGCATGACTTATCTTTCTCTTTTTTTTCTGGGAGGCATGCAACATTCAAGGAAGCTGTGATTTTAGAACCGTGAAATTTATTTATTTTAACTATGAAAATGTAAGTGTAGACGTAAACCGAACATAAAACTGTGGTATATTTTTATATTCGAGATTTTATGCTCAATTGTTATATTTAATCCTGGACAGTGTTTTTACGTCAATCAAAATTTATCTATAAAACAAATTTTAGCCAATTTAAAATAGCGTATTCAGGGAGGAGGCTGAAAGGGCTACTGATCCCTTCCTCTTCGAAATCTGGCCAATACATAGCTTACAATTCGATATTTAACTTACAGTTAAAACTCTGATTATAATTTGGTACACAGCCCCACCCCCGCACTCCGAAATAAAATCCTGGCTACGCCACTGATGTAATTGTATACTTTAGTTTATGACATTTGTGAAACTAAATTGTTGGGAACAAAATTAAATGTTCAGGAACGAATGAATCACGCCTTCATCAGTGTTTTCACTAGAGCGTGAGAACGCAAGAATCTCGCATTTCTTTTCTTTTTCTCGCATTAAAAAAATATTACTGCGAGCAATTCATGCACCCTATATGAAGAAAAGTCATTTGCATACCTTCCATGCGAAATATCAATTAGATAACAAAATGAATTAGAAAATTTCTAGAATTTGATATCAAAAATTTGTCAGAAATACATTTTTTTAAATTCAAAATTTTAATCAGTTTTAAGTAATTTATTTTAGAATGCTTATCACAGAAAACACTTTATGTTATTGTTTTCTCATGTGTGACTAATACATACTAATTTTTTCTCTGAACTAGTTCTTATTGTGCTGTAATTCCGAATTCTTAAATAAATATACATAATGTTAACAATTTACTCTGATATTTTAATGACTATGTCATTTTATCTCAACACCCTTTATTGAAAAATGTGTTCCAAAATGCGACATAAAAGTATGCGAAATAATTTTACATGTATTTAAATACCTGTTTTACCCACCAGTGACGTCAGAAGCTACAGCGCTATTGTTCCAATATTTCGTAAGCTGTAGAATATGCTTCACATGTATTTTTTTCTTACATATATTTAAATACTATTAGTTCACAACAGCTTTAATCCATTGTGAGGTTCGAATAGCAGAGTTTTTTTTTTAATGGGTTTCAATATTATTATCAATAACTAATTAATATAAAATAGCTCTGCATGCTTGTATAATTTTCGTAGGTGGGAAAAAAAAAAAAAAAACAGCACAATAATAGAGCAATTTTATTTTAACTTCAAAATTTAAATATTTCTTCACGCGAGAATATTTAATTTCTCATGTGACTATTTACGGAACTCATTTATGAAAGAGTTCATTGTTATGTCTACCCACAGATCTCACTCGCTTCTTCAGTTTGGGAATCCCAGGAAATTATAAAATTAATTATATAAGGTCGAGGGGCGGCAAACAGGGGGCGCAGTCGCACCCCTAAACTTAACAAACATTTCATTTATTCTATAGTCTGGATTTTAATACATCAGATCTTGCAACCACGAATGAAAGCTGAAATGCCGCCCCTGATGGGCTCCCTACCTGAATATTTTGGGTTTCTTTAAAAAAAAAAAAAAAAAAAAATTTGAAAATAATGAAAACAGTTTAACACAGAATGTGAAAGTGAATTCTCCAGAACTCATGAAGTCTGTGGGAAGGGAAAAAAAAGGGGGTCCTGGGGACACTGTTGTTTCTCAACAGGGATATTTTTATTGCATGTAACTGGGCCTAACTTATTAGATTTGGAGTCCCAGTTACATGCAATAAAAATAACTTAAAATCATAAATACCATGGTTTTCTGTGTTTACACAAGGCAAAGGTAAATACCCATTGATAAATACCTTACACACTATTTACCCAATCCACATTTATAGTGAGAAATTCTCACCTTTTTTATTTTTTAATCTCGCTGAGTTTTGGGGAAAGGGTGAGAAATTCTCACATTTTTTTCCCCCGAATAGGGAAAAACCCTGTTCATCATTTTTTCAATAGAATAGAGATATGAAAAAGGAAAAATGCACAACTCCATCATTTAAAACCTTTTTCACCTACCCCCCCCCCCCCCTTCCCGAGTTTACGCTAATGATTTTCGAGGATTTCGAAATCAATGCAGATGTGGATAAACATAATGACTAGTTCTATCTAATATACAAAAAAACTTTTGCAACACGAATAATCGTCAAAATAAATGACGTCATGCCCAAATAAGGTAAAATTGTTAATAAACTAGAATTCTTTCTCTTTCCTTACGTAATTTGCAGCAAATGATTTAAAATAATTTTTTGGGGGGAAAGCCTACTGATAGCGATGGAGAGCTAAGACACGACTAGGTTCATACCCTGTTTTATGTAAATCAAATTCTTAAACAAGTTAAATTAGCAGGTCAAACTGCATAATATAAATACGATCGCTCGGGGAGGGGGGCGATAAATGGGGCACCTAGCCCCAGATAAAATAACTGATCGTACTCTTTCGTGAGTGGCTAGTAATCAGAAGGAGGCCACACCTCGACAGCTCTTTTCAACCAATGGGGATCCAATACTCAGAGCAGCAGCTGCCATTCGGAAGCTAGATGGGAGGGAAAGAAAAAACGTCATGTTGTGCCGCAATTGGTCAATAAAAATCCGCACGTAATGACCAAAGATAATGGTTAACAGAAAACAGTGCTAAAAATTGTCAAATTATATCAAAATTTTAAAATTACAATCAAAAGCAAAAAAGCTCATATTTGTGGACACGATTACCAATAGTTCCAAATAACTTCAATTTTGTGGGGAAATGAAGAAACACTTAATAATAAAATTATAGGAAAAAGAAAGGAATTTTAAATTGAGTAAATAATTTTAAAGAATACTTTAAGCTTACTTCTTAATTCTTTACAGAAAACATTCATGAAAAAATCATTACGCCGAATTAATTAGACAAATTAAAAAACACACACCCCTCACCTTTGTCTCAAAGTTTTTAGATGTGAGAAACGGACATTTATTTCGAAATTTATAACAAAAATAAATAAATAAAAATTATTAAAAATTCCCTTTTATTTATATTCTTGAATTCGTTATGCGATGCACGTTTATGACTGTATCAGCTATTGATGAGTGGATGTTTGTCTGCTTACCTGAAAGCGCAGACACAATTTTTTTATGATTGTCATAATATATATGTTTTGTACAAAGGTTTTCAATTTATATAAGCTCGTATATTTCGCATTAGTTTCACAAAATGTAAGGCGGAAAAAGAGCATTGATTAAACGAGCAACTTTCAATATAAAAACGTGCTAAGTTAAATTGCATTTTTATATTTTATATTTATTTTTTTTTTTAAAGTATCTACTACGCTCCAGTTCTGAAAAAAAAAAAACTTAATTTGTTTTATGCATTAAAAAACCATCATTAAATTTTAATAACAAGGTGGATTTCTAGATTTTTTTTAATCTTTTTAAACATTCACATAACTTATAGTCCAACGGATTTTAATGAATGTTATTTTGATTGGGAGGGGGGCGGTTATGTTTTATTAATGCATGACTAAAAGACATTTGGGGGTGCAGGGGCGTAGCCAAGGGGGGGGGGTTAGGGGGTCATAACCCCCCCATGAGGAATTTTTTGCCATTCAAAATGTATATTCTTCACTCCCTTATCACACACATGTATGCATATATGTGATTTTCAGTAGTCGTAACCCCCTCCCATGAAAAATTTCTGGCTACGCCCCTGTGGGGGTGTCATGAAAAATATCTTTTCGAACTACTGGATAATCGTGAACGGGTAAAGGAAATTGCGATTGTGATTCTGCTGTTTTTCCTTATTTTAAACAAATTTATTTTTTAATTTTTTAAATCTGGCATAAGAAATAAATTTTAAACATTCGAACAGTAGGCGAGACAAATTTAATCTTTGGTGTGCCGCACTGTGGCAAGCAGGACGCATTTTGGACAACCGAGCATACTGATGTATCAAAAATTTATTTAATGATTGTTTTTAAAAAAATGGATTTAAAAAAACATCAACTGTGCAAATAACATATACGATGAATTAATGCGATCAATAAATAGGTGTACGGGCGTATTTTTTTTTTTTTTTTTTTTTCTCTGTCAACATCTTAAGACGATTTAAGGTTTATAAAGATTTAAAGCGCAAGACTTAACGCGACTGCGTAATTGCCCGTGCCGTGCTCTGACCCTGTTTATACTTAACCAGACAACAATCTCAAACTACAGATACAGCACAAATATGTTTATACATACAGGTGCGTTATACTTTAGTATAGGTTCTCATTTTACAGCGAGCTGAGAACCATACTACAAAATTATACGAAAAGCGCATAGCAGAATACTGTTTTCCTAAAATAAAAATAACTTATTATTTTTACGTACCGGAACTCTCTAGTACAAATAAACATGAATATATAATTTATGCACATGAACTGTAGCAATTACTATTAAAATTAAGGGAATTTTAACGAATTCTCTGATAACTATTATAGCTGTCATTTACTCAATTCCTTCCCAAATTCTCAACTAGCGATCAGAAGATGCTGCCTAATGCCAAAACGCGGGAACATATGTTAAAAATAAAGAAAAAAAAAACATAATAAAAGCTGGTACCTATAATGCATCTGAAGTAGCCAAGTTGTCGGTCACAATGCTAACTGAAAAATTTACATACGTTATAAATCCGTTAAATCTGAACCCTTTATTTCCAATATTAGAGTGTATAAATCGCACTAACATCGGCGTAGTGCGTGCAGTGAACGATGCAGACGAAATTTGGGTCCGTTTGACGGTCCTTTCACAAAATTACATCTATTAAAACGGCCCTTACATAAAAATACAATCGATTAAAACGGCCCCTTCACAAAAATACAATCCATTAAAGCAACCCTTCATTGGCATTTTACCATACATTCTTATTTGCTTTGTAAATTATTTTAAGAAAAAAAGTGACTTTTACAAAAATTGGTATGAAAAATCACAAAAATGGGACCCTGGAAAAAATTTCTGGCTTGTCCCCTCCCTGGTGTATATATTTGGGTGAAGACCAAAGATTTGTTCCTAAGTATACGAAAAATTTTCCGTTTCTACTTGATCTCGATTGTGCCTCCCCAAAACATCCAGTCCCACTACGCCTATGTACCAAAGCCTGAAGTTTTCTCATGCAGTTTGAAGAAAATGTTATTTCTAAGACAACATTTTAAAAATATGCATTCATATAAGCGCAAAAACATTTACACTCTAATTCTTAAATCACTTTGCTAAATGTCCTATGGAAATAAAATAGTGCATACAAAAGGGACATATCAAACTAGACATAAAAGAATTTAGTAAAAAAACGCACATATCTGGTAAATATTAGAAACATATAGGACAGATTTGGTACGTCGCCATGAGTTTAGCAGATAAATCGAAATATACGAGCACAATCGGAATCAAGATAAAAGAGAAGTTTTTCTAAATTTAGGACGAAGTAAAAGTTTTAAATCAAAAGACTTCGAAACACCAAGTTGGAGACAGAGGCACGTGCCCCCTGTGCACCCCCCCCCCCTACACACACACACACAAAAGCCTATACGCGGTGCAGTGATGCAGTGCAAAAGTTAAAGCTAGATACAAGAAATCCAAAAACAGAAATCTACGAAAAAATTTTACATTTTTCTGGCGTAAAACTTTAACAAATTGTTAAATCTTTGAAAATAGAATTTAATTAATGGAAGGCAATCAACACTTTTGCATAGGCTTACAACATTAGCAGACGTGCCAGGTTTTCAAAATCAAAAAGCCTGAGCTCAAAAGCTCTACTTTTTCAGCATTGCATGCATAATTAGTACTTTTCTTAAATGCTATGAGTGTGCGCGTCCATTTAAACTTAGCATCCTATTACTTGAGTTGTACGATGTAAATAAATTTGATTTAAAAAAATTGCCAAAGAAATATTAGAAAATATAAAAATCGGTCAAAATATATGAGATAACACTATTTCTATATAAAACTTATATTAAAATATGAAATATCTAATTTTTAAAAAAAAAAAAGGGGGGGGGGCTTTTTTTTTTTTATTAATCTCCTGCTCCTACAGCTTTAAAATTTCTAGCATATTTCTAGATAAACAATAAGTTTAGTTATTAAGAACAACTTTAGATAGATTATTTCAAGTCAAATGCTCTAAGGTTGTCGAGCCTGATCAGCATGAAAGGAACAAGAACTGATCTTGCGAAGCTAATGAAGAAAACGTACACAGAATTTGAAAATTTTTCCAAACTTATAAAAAATCTGAGACCTAATATAGGTACAAAAAGCCTGAGACTCAGACCAAAATCCTGAGACTTGGCACCTCTGTATTAGGTAAATACTGCAAAACTTATTTTACCAACATGGGTGGGGGTGGGAGAGTCTTTGAAATAAACCTAGTTAATTTCTTTTAGATTTCCCTGGGCATTTAGTTAAAAAGAACGGAAAGTCCCCATTCTTTTTAAACCAAAACCCTCATTTCTAAATAGAAAAAACGCTAAAAAAATTAAAA
>JAWZYV010008736.1:0-50638 GCA_038373885.1 Cheiracanthium punctorium
AATGCTTAAAAAATTTGTAATTTAAGTATATCTTATGATGTGTGTAAGATTTTCTGAAAAGAATAAGCTTCAATATTTTGATGACATTAAGAATTTTAATTAATTTTGTTGAGTAAGATTAAAAGTTAAATTTTTAAGAATATATGTTGCGATTCATAAATTGTAATTTATATTGTCTTTTCCAGTATAAAAATACAGTGTTTAAGATCTTTGATACTATTTTTTTTTTAATTTACAATCTACGTTATTAAAAGAGTCTGGTTGTATACTGTTAAATATATACGATAAGGATGCATATTAATTATCTCACTTAAAGATTAGCTCTATTGATGAAGTGTATGGGTTTGAAATAAAATTAATTTTAATGTTTTTATTAAAAAGTGTTTTAATTATTTTTTCGTTGCACAATTTATTTAAAAAATTGCTGTATTATCAGTTTTTATTGCAGACTTAAACAATAATAGATTAATTAATTTAAAAATAAATTGATTAAGACATTCATAGACTAGCAGGTAGAAATACAAATGTTTGTTACAAGTGATGAATAGGATAAATAATTCCTTGAGCTTGAAACTTTAATGATTCTTAGATATGTTTATTTGTCGGATTTTCCCAAATTTTGTTCATTAAAGTTAATCGAAATCTTTATTTCCTATTTTTTGGGAACATTAAACCATATAGATTTTCTAAGAACTAGTTGGTACATGCAATAATTAACAGTATTAAAGTGTTTAACAAATATCTTTAGATTAGAAATGTTGTATTTTAATTTCTTAATGTAGTAGTATATCTTCCTTTGTAGCAAAATGTTTCAAAACATTTCTAATTCGAAGTATACCTAAGATATGCTGAAGTTTTTCTGAAAAGAATAAGATTTAACATTTGAATGAAATTAGTTAATTTTGCTGTGTAACATTGAAAATTCTGTTTATGAGAAAAAATATTTAAACCAATGAATTATAATTTAAATTTATTTTTTTACACAGAAAATTAATTGGTATAGATATTTTAAACTATTTTTTACGAAAATTTACTGTATTTATAAAACTGATTAAAAAGAAAATTTATCTATTCATTAGTTAAAGTTTCATTAACTACTTACAGCAATAAATATTTTGTTAGTAATCTGAGTGTCTTCTAAGACTATAAAGTACGCCTAATAACCTTGAAACTTAGATGGTTTTAAAACATTGCATTTTAATTTCTTTTTGCAGTAGAAATAATTATTCCTCTATGACACCAATTTTAACTACATATCAAACTTAAAGTAAATCCTAATATACGTTTGAGGTTTTTTTAAAAGATTAAGGTTTAATATTTTAAATAAAATTAATTAATTTTGCTGTGTAACATTAATAAGTCATATTATGAGAGAATTAATTTCAATTAATGAATTATAATTCAAATTGAATCTTTAACATAGAAAATACAGTGATTAGAATATTTTAAACTATTTTTTACTAAAACTTTTACATTGCAGGTTATTCAAAGAGTGTGACCTTTAACATCTCCCACCCACCAACAAAGGCTAATTTATGGTAGCACCCCCTCCCTCACATTTTTCAACATACATTTCGCTTTTTATTCTTCAACAATGAATATTTAGTCGAATTTTCTATAAAATAATGTTAAAAGTAAAGTTTGAATGAAAATTTTAGGAGAAAATAGATACATTTGGAGTAAAAATAAGAAAAAGTTAAATGATTTTTAAAAACATGCATCACTACTTGCTCTTTAGTATTTCTCGCCCCCACCAGTTGGGAAACGTTGATTTCGATAGTACTGAATCCACTTCTTAATCATAACATATAATTTTTGAGTAAAATTAATTTAAACTGCCTTTCTGAAAATTTTATTTCTCTCAAACACTTAAAATTGAATATTTCTTTTATTTTTGAAATGGTTATTTTCAAATGCAGTTCGATTGAAATAGTCTTGTTAAAATATTGCTTTATTTACTGATAACTTACATATTTGTTTCTTGAAAAAACAGTCAGTCATGCTTTGTTGGCAGATTATAAAAAATTACATGTGTAGACACATACATAGAATTCATGTAGTCCTAAGATCCATGTGTACAAATTTTGATCTTTCAGATCAACGTCCTTGCAAAGCGCGGATTAAAAAGAGGCTTAAAAGTTTGAAATTAAAATATATAATAAAAACTTATTTCTTCTCGAAGACAATTTTCCAAAAATAACGTATATGAAATAGAGATATTGAAGTCCGAAAATAATTTCAGCCTTTTTCAAGTGCAATATCCAGCTTTCTTTCTGAAGGCCAACAGTTTTCTGTTACACATTTTATTCTTGATACATATATTTTTTCCATTTAAGGAATAACTACATCGATGAACTGTATTGGTTTCTTATCGAAGTAATTTTAATGTCTTTCATACAAAGTCTTTTAAGTATTTCTCAGTCTCTTTTAGGTATTTATATAGTAAAATGCTTCTGAGAAATCAACTAGCGTAATTTTCGAGTCAAATTCACTTCATTAAGCAGTTCCTGTGGATTTTTTTTCTGTAACACATTTAAAATTCCGGCTGTTATTTTGAAGCAAGCACGAGAAGGAAATGTAGATACGAAATTTATGTATTTACCAATAACTTACAAATTGTTTTCTTAAAAAACCGATCAGTGGTGCTTTGTAGACAGATTGTAAGAAAGTACATGTGTACAAACATTTATGTAAAATTCATTATGTGTTTCTAAGATCCGTGGATAAAAATTTTGATATTTCAGAAAAAGCAGAATAAAAATCATTCATTTTAGCAAGTTTTTTAAAATTGCTTTTAAAACTGAAAATAAGAAATTCTTTTCTGATAAAAATAATAATTTAATGTTGACATATATAAAAAAGAATTACAGTCTTAGATTAATGTTTGTAACTGTTCGTAACTGTGTTTGTAATAGTATAAAATACAGTTATCAAGATGTTTGATACTATTTTTCCAAAAATTTTTCATTCTAGGTTATTAAAAGTGGTTATTAATAGTATAAAATACAGTTTTTAAGCTGTTTGATAGTAATTTTTCCAAAAAATTTACATTCTAGATTATTAAAAGAGTCTGGTTGTACACTCTTGCATTATTATGATCTTTATGCATATTAATTATCTCACTTAAAGAATAGCTACATTGATGAAGTGTATAGGCTTGATATAAAACAAATTTTAATGTTTTTCATAAAAATTGTTTTCATTATTTCACAGTTGCATAATTTATTTAAAAACTTCCTGCATTGGAAAATGTTCTTAACACATCAGTTTTTATTGCAGACTTAAACAATAATAGATTTATTAATTTAAAAGTAAATTGATTAAAACATTCACAGCCTAGCAGGTAGATATATGAATATTTGTTGCAAGTGATGAATAGGATAAATAATTCCTCGAGTTTAAACTTTAATGATTCTCAGTTAGATTTTTTATTTGTCGGATTTTCCAAAATTTTGTTCATTAAAATTAATCCAAATCTTTATTTCCAACTTTTTTTTTAATTTCTAGGAACATTAAACCATATAGATTTTATAAGAAATTTTTGTTACATGCAATAATTAACAGTATTAAAGTGTTTGAAAGATATCTTTAGATTAGTTAACTTGTTTCTTGCAGCAATAAATTTTTCATTAATAATTTAAGTGTCTTTTAAACCTATATAAAGTATCTTTAATAACCCTGAACATTTGATTTACTAAAATATTGTATTTTAATTTCTTTTCGTAGTAGTATATCTTCCTTCGTAGAAAAATGTTTAAAACATTTGTAATTCAAAGTATACCTAAGATGAGCTGAAGTTTTTCTAAAAAGAATAATATTTAACACTTGAATGAAATTATTTAATTTTTCTATGTGCCATTGCTTATGACAAAATATATTTAAACCAATGAATTATAAACTTACTGTATTTATAAAACTGATTATAAAGAAAAATTATCTGTTCATTAATTAAAGTTTCATTTGCTACTTACAGTAATAGATATTTTGTTAGTAATTTGAGTGACTTCAAAGCCTATAAAGTACCTGTAATAACCTGGAAACTTAGATTGTTTTAAAACATTGCATTATAATTTCTTCTAGCAGTAGAAATAATAAAATCAATTAATTTGACAGTGTAACATTAATAAGTCAAATTATGAGAGAATTTATTTCAATTAATGAATTTTAATTCAAACTGAATCTTCAACACAGAAAATATATCTGTTAGAATATTTTAAACCATTTGTTTACTGAAACTTTTACATTACAGGTTATTCAAAGAGTGTGGATGTAGTCATGAACACATGAATGAAAGATTAGCCAAGTTTGAAGCATTCGTATAAGAGGTAAAATTTGTCACGAAATTTGTACATACATAAGTTAGGTATTCATTACACTTGACTGCAAAATATTTCTGAAATTAACAATTTACTTATAACATAAATTTTCGATATAACATTTCTTTTAAAGCTTGTAAACACTTATTTAAAGAACAAGCAAATAGAGACTGTTCTGGCTGTTCTTTTTATGTGTAAAAACAAATAGTGTTGTTAAAAATGACCTTACTTTATCATTTTCTTACGACATTTTTCTACATTTATATTCTTTGAGTTCATTTATATTTAAATTTCACAATCAGATTTTATTATTTTCATGCTATTTAGATCCGCGGTTAACTACCTTTAACATTGCTTTCCCCTACCCCAAAAAAGGCTAACTTACGGTTTTACCCCCCTCCCTTCGCTCATCTTTTTCAGCATACATTTCATTTTTTATTCTTCAACAATGAACATTTAGTCGAATTTTCTACAAAGTTATGTTATCAATAAAGTTTGAATGAAAATTGAAACGAAAATACATACATGTTTGATCAAAAATAAGAATAAGTAACAAGATTTTTAAGAACATGCATCACCACTTGCTGTTTGGTTTTTCAAGCGCCCCATCGGTTGGGAAACGTTGATTTAGATAGTACTGAATCTGCTTCTTCTAAATAATTTTATATAAGTTTTCAATAAAATTCATTTAAGCTGCCTTTCTAAAAATTTTATCTCTTTCAAACACTTAAAATTGAATATTTCTTTTATTACTGAAATGGTTATTTTAAAATACAGTTTGTACGGAATAGTCTAGTATAAAATTGTATAGTCTAGTATTTAAAAATTGCTTTATTTACTCATAACTTACTTTGCTACTAACTTAATTTGCTTTCTTGAAAAACCAGTCAGTCAAGCTTTGTTTATAGATTATAAAAAATTAGATGTGTAGAAACATACATGGAATTCTGTAGTTCTAAGATCCCTTTGCACAAATTTTGATCTTTCAGATCAACTACCGTGCTAAGCACGCATTAAAAGAGGCTTAAAAATTTGAAATTAAAATTGATAATAAAATCTTCTTCACGAAGAGAATGTTTCAAAAATAACGCATATAAAATAGAAATATTGAAGGCTGAAAATAATTTCAGCCTTTTTCAGGTGCAGCTTCCAACATTCTTTCTGAAAGACAGCAGTTTTCTGCTACATATTTTATTCTTGATACATATTGATTATTCCATTTAAAGAATAACTACATCGATGAACTGTATTTTTTTCAGATAGAAGTAATTTTAATGTCTTTCAAGTATTTCTCAGTGGCACGATTTACTTGAAAACTTCCTGTAATGCAAAATGTTTCTAGATACACCATTTTTATAGCAGAATTAAATAAAAAAATATTTAATAATTGCAGTACATTTAATTAAAAAAACACAGCTTAGCAATCATATGTATAAATATTTGAGCAGCTAATGACTAGGACAAATAATTCTTTGAGCTTCAACTTTTCAACATTCCTATTGATGTTTATTTATTCGTCTGTTATTTCTCTCATTTAGTCCATTGAAGTTAATGCTCCTTACTATTTTTAAAGATTTGTATCTTGAGAAATAAAAATCCATAGTAATTTCATATGAAATTAGGGTGAATTTTATATTTACTGAATAGAAAGTTTGATAAACAACTATTTGAAACTACTTTAAAAATAATTTTTTATAAGATGAGTTAAAGTACTCTTTGCGATTTATTGCAATAATTATTTCCTTAAGAGTTTCAGTAGATTTTAAGCCTATGAAATATCTTTAATAACCCTGAACCTTAGATTCTATTAAAATATTGCATTTTAAATGGTTTTTGTAGTAGTAATAATAGTTTGTGTATGACACAATGTTTAAAAATATATGGAATTTAAAGTAGTATACACTAAGACATGTTTCAGGTTTTTGGGAGCAGAGATTAAACATATATAAATTAATTAATAAGTTAAATTAATTTTTCTCTGTAACATTGAAAATTTAATTTGTGAGAGAATGTATTTATATTACTGAATTGTGTATCACATTTTATCATACAAATTATAGTGATTTAGTTATTTAAAACTCATTTTTAATAAAAGTTTTGCATTGATTCTTGCAGGTTATCCAAAGAATGTGGTTGCTGTAATCATTGAAATTTGTGTACCGACTGTTTTTGCTGGATAAAAGATTATCCCTGTTTCAAAATTGTTGTACAGCAAGAGCTACAATATGTCATCATGTTTGATTGCAAAATAATGTCCGAAGTACAAAATTAAGAGAAATTATAGCTTTGATATACAGTATGAAAATTTTAATCATTTATTTAAAAAACCTAAAACAGATACTGAATGTTAGTGTGTTGTGTAAACATATGTAGTTGTTGAAATTGACTTCAATTATAGGTTTCTCATGAAGTGTTTGTACCTTTCTGTTTATTGAGTTTGTTTATATTTATACTTTACAGTTAGGTTAATTATTTTCATGTTATTTAGATAGTACAACTCCTTTTGGTAGATAGATTCAGAGAAATTCTCATAATCGATCTGTTTGTTTGATTTTCCTTTCTTATTTGAACCACATTAACATTGTTACCTCTTATTTCACGGGCAATAGGCCTAATAAATATCAGTTTAAATAAAATCCACTTTTATAACTGATAACTTCTTTTTAGAAACAAGATTTAGAGTATTTTTAAAAATTTGCATTTGTCTTCCCTGTTGGTATAATCGAATGCTAAACAACACGGTTTAATTTAATTAAAATATACCACATATTTACTTGGACATTTCTTTTTAAAGAAAGTAATAACAACGTGTGGGAAAACACTATCACAACAATAGTCTTTAGTTCTAAAGCTTGCTGTCGAACCACGAATAGGTGGTTCAAAGATAATTGATTATTTAAAAAATAAAGAGTGGAAATATTATGGATTTAAGATCAAAATAATGCCTAAGCCTTAGCTTTAAAATAAACGTAAGTACAAATAGGAAAAATAAGAAAAAATCTTTCAATTAGGACCTTTTTTTCATGAACATTAACATAAATTCCAATAAGGAAATCGAATGTTTTTTGAGACTGGGGGCGCACAGTGGATTATTTGTGTCAAAATCCTAGGCAAAAATATTTTTCACTTGTTTTAACGTTAAAATCATTGCTGTTGACTAAATTTTTAGTAGTATATATTTCTTAAACTATAAAAAAATAGCGTACTGTCTCCAAATTTGCGATACATCACCACACAGCCCGAAGTTGGTTGCCAACAAAATGTCTTGTCTGGGGAGTGTTTCTTATTGGGAAGTACTACTATTGTATAACTTTACTGATAAATGTAATACCGCACGGCTGTCGATCTAACGGTCTGTACTTTTGGACGACTTTCTCCAGATGTCACGTGAATATGCGTTAGACCCCTTTAAAAAGTCCTCTGCCCGAGGCATCCTTCCCATAAGGCAATAGTCCTTGTCCAGCTGTGCCTTATCCACAATAAAAGAATATAAACTTAATACTTTACTTATCATAATACTCATAAATATACTACTTATCTATAAATGAAATATTATCATAAAAATGTTTATATTTTATATTTACCTAAATGCAGTTACTATAGGGAATCTTAGTTTTCTAAGGACTTCAGAAGATTAATTTTTTCAATCCGATTCATCTGTGTGAACTCTGATATTCATCTTCTTCAAATTCTTCATCACTTTCTTCTTGGTTTTCTCTTTTTCTCTTTTCTTTTCTTTTCTTTTTTTCTTTTTCTTTTCTTTTCTTTTTTTTTTGTTTGAGAGAGACCACGATTGGATACCTCTGGAAGAAGTTGTGGGGTCTCACTGCTATAAGGCTTGCTCTTTTTCTTTGGCCTTCATCTAGAGCAGCTCATATAAGAATCACTGTTTCAAATAAGCCTGTCCGAAACAGCTCTGTTACACATTTCTCTATTGAATTTCCTGGAATATTTTGAAAGGTATAATGTAAAATGTTTGTTACTAGCCTCTTCAGCTTCCTCAGCTAATTGGCCAATGTATACTATTGCATGCCTTATGACAATAGTCCCCCCCCCCCTGAATCAAAACTTTATGCAATGTTGGAGTCATAGGATGCCAACTGTAATGGTTCACATACAGTCTTGCTGTTTCACCAGCTTATGTTTGAATTTTTTTATCATCTATGTGATGCCCACTTGTTATTGTTTCCAATACCTCTTTCAACCATTTAATTAGTTCAAGATCTACTCCAGTGATTTTTGAGGCCGTTTCTGGATCAGAAAAAAAGCGTCTAGCCGTGTTCCCATTATTTGTATTTCCAAAGCCTTGCTTCGGAACATCAACAAGTAGTCCCACTTCGACTTTGAACTTCTTTTGTATATTTTATCTAGTTTCTCCTAACACTCCTTTTTCGTCCTCACTTCTTCCTTGAAACTTCGGAATTGGTATTTTATAGAACAAGTAAAGTACTGACTCAAAGAATCGTATCCGTGTGTGCATAGTTGAAAGACCAAACTTTAAAGCATTCGGGATTTTCTGGAACACTATTAGATAAATTATTAAAGTTTTTAGAGGTGAGTCTAGAGATGTAGCACCTCATGTTCCTGTTGTTGCGTTGCGGACTTTCCCATCAACCATTGTAAGCGGGTAAACAATTAACTTTACAAACTGTATAAACAATTATAAGCGGTAACGGAAACGAGGCTGTTTTTAATGGTGTGAAATTGAACGTTTGTTAAGAAACATTCATTTCTAAACTTTCGTATTTATCAGTAAATTTACAAAAAAAAAATTGAAAATCTTAGGGGGGCACCGAAAGCCTGCTAGGAAGAGCTCAGCCCCCCACAGCCCACTTCTGATTTAGAACCTGACTTACACCCAAACTGTAGTATTTTGCCAGAATTTAGATCCTCTAATGACCATAAATGACAGAGCCACCAAAATGACAGATTTTTATTGTTCTTAAGCAGTATGCACTAAGCAGGCAAAATAAAAATTTATCAAAACTGAACAAAAAGTTAAGCTACTGCCTATAGTTAATAAACTTGTGTAAAAGAATTATTCTCATGATGTGTTTATAGACTGGGTGATTTAATACCAGTTCCACAAACTTCTCTGAGCAGTATGTTACTAAAGATAAATCCGAATAGCATGTATCATTATGTAGGGTCACAAACATTCAATAATCATGGATTGACATTTTATTAAATTTGTTGATTTTATCAGCATTTAGTATTATGTAATCATTGCATAAAGGCATAATTATTTTGATTAGGCTTTGATAGGTAATACAAAATTTGTCTTCGGCGATACGTAAAACAGGGTAGATTAACTATTATCAGCATTATTGAGTGATTGGAAATAACAGTCTCTGCACTCTTTGTAATTTTTCATTTTGTCATTACATTTTTGTTCAAAAAGATTTGTTCTAGATTTTATCCCTCCCCCCCTCCCGAAAGAATTCCTCTAAGTAGTCCGTGGGTACATTGGAAGTGGTAAAGTTTTCCGCTGTTTGAGTTGGGAACCACTAGTTTAAATAGTTCGACTAGAACATGAAAAGAGACATTAATTTAGACTAAAAATCTAATGATCTATATTAATCAATTAAATTAACAAATAAATAAATATGTTGTGCGCAACGAATTAAGGTAACAGACATGACATGCATTAAAAATACTTATCGCAAATAGGCTTCTGCTTTTTTTAGTCGAATTCCAAAGCCTGAAGATATCTGCTTATATGTTTTTTTCAACCATGTTATAATGGTAAACAGATATTACAATTCTCAAATTTCAATTTTTTTGTTTAAAAAGTTTAAAATCATGTACACGAAGTCAATGCCTGGACATCTGTATTTAACTTTAACACACAAAATAGTTTATTATCAAAAGCTATGTTTAATTATAAAAAAAATCTTATACTTTTCTTAAAACCTTATAAACACCTTTTCATAATGTAATATAAACTCTACATTAAAATGTTAAAGTATGTCAGGGAAGAAATTTTAGTTTTATGACAGTAATTCTGCATAACACTTTTCTTGTTCTATGATTTGGACAACTATATTTCGGTATCATCTCTACTCATTTCTTTTTTAAAAATGTATTATTAAATACCATATTAGCCTGAATGTAACTGGATATTTTTTGACTGATCATTTTTTGTTAAAAACCTAACTTGTGCTAAATTCAAGGTCTAACTATAATATTTTTCTAATTATCTTGATGAAAAGTTTCAAGGTCACGTTATATTCGATCTAATACGGTACTATGCTTTTTAATGTGTTGTTTCACTACTGGAAACTGTTTGAATAAAACCATGATAAAAAAATTATTAAATTTTTTATACATCGTTTCTCTATATTCTAAAAAAAAGTATCGGCCGCTATCACCGCTGTCAAAAGCTTGTTCTGCTATCTCCTCCAAAACCGTGGGGATTTGAGTTTTGACGAAGGTATGCACGGATTTGCAAAATTCCGGAGACGCCGATAACCTGACTTAAATTTTGAAATTCAAATTATTTTAGAAGATATTAATAAAAACTGAAAAAATAAGCATAATTAGGTATGGACACGAGACGAAAAATTGGCGTCTCGCAAAACAGCCAAAAAGTTCTGTCTCATCTCGCAAAAATCCCTATATCATAATGTTAAAAATTCTTGTCTCGTCTCGCAAAAAGTCAGCTCGTGTCCATCCCTAAGCATAATGGCTGCCAGATTTGGCAATTTTTGACAACATAAAATCATTCATGCCTTTGCAACAAAGCAATTCCAAGTCTGTAGAATCGAGTGACATTGACAAACATGAAGTAGAATTACACCCATTTTACCCCTAATTAAAAAGTAAGTGAAATAAATAAGTCAAAGTATGTTACACAAAGTTGACAACTTTCAAATATTAAGTTATCTTAGATAACAGATGTTCAGAATTACCGATTATTCTTTTTTTCAAAACAGAATAACAAATTGTAACTGATTTAAAAAGCGCCATTTTGGCATCAGGTGCAATCGGGCTAAAGGCTATCTCTCCAAGCAAAGTGAATCTAAGCCACGTGTTCCAAAATTAGCACCCTGTATCTTGAAAATGAAAAATAATTAAAATGCAGATTATAGTAGAGCCGGTCAGGTTCAGCTTGGGTATTAGCTTCCATTAGAAGTATTTGTCGGCATTAACATTGCCATTATAGCATTTATAGTACACCTTGGACATTTGCCAGCTCGGTGAGATGATATATTTCGCGGTGCTAACTACGCCAGTCTGCAAAGGATTATGTAAAAGAATATAGGGATTACGGTTTTCCCGGTAACCTCACATGATCAGTAATTATCGGTTATGAGCATGTGTAAATTGCCAAATAATGAAGTCGCCATTGGTGGCAAGCTATCCTAGCTGTTCCGTAGGTTTTATCAAAGAAAACATATGAAGTACTGATTTCTTAGAACTAATTATTAACTATACATAAACGTAAGTCGACCAGTTATGCAAAATCGCCAAGAGTGGCAAATTCGCAAGGTGTCCCATAGGTTTTACATAATGAAAAATAGGGTGAAATTAAAATTTGTATGTTCCAAGGAACATGCAAGAACCAAGCAATGTGTTCTTCGGTAACACTCTAGCTTGTCCAGTCTTTGGATTTTGTCTGTTGACATTATGCCTTTTTTACGAATAAGCCTTATTAGAGGCCGAATGCCTCATACGAAAGGCGAGCGTGGCGAGTCTAGGGGCCTTGACCCATAGTTAAAAAAAAAAAAAAAAAAAAAACTTTACACAAGGACAGCAAGTGTCTCCGAATTTTGAAAATGACCCATAAACGTATCGTTTCATTGTCCATACATTTTTTTTTGAACTGCTTATTTTGAATTATATGTTTTACGAAAATCTGTAATATAAGCATGATGTTACTTTACAATTGCAATCCGATAATTTGGTTATCATATATCTTGATTTTTATTATTACTTTTTTTTTCAGACGAAACGTAATAACGGGATTAATCAGCGGGAGTCTACTCAAACCTTCTTTAGTCCTCCTATGGTCTCATTACCTACTGGATCAGCAGCACAAAAAGAGCATTCACAAACAAGATCTGTGCATGCCTCTCTTACACATCTTAAAAGCGATGAGAAGTATGAGCTCTGAGCGAAGTATGAGAAAGATGTCCTAAGTATGGTTAAATAGCCACCAGATTTGAACAGAAAGTCACTATATCCAAGCAGTTTAGAGCTTCATAATGTCCAACTGGCTTCAAAGCTATTTGATAATAAGCTCATCCTTGCATTGTAATCATCCAAAAACATAATCCGAAAAGATGCCAGAACTTTAACTTTTCGTTGATGTCATTTCAAAATGATGGAAAATTGTCAATCTAAAGACACCACACTAGGGAAACCGTAAACGTTATTTATTTTATAATGCCTGACGCATCACGAATGATAGAATTTACAGTTTTTGTAAGAAAGTGGCTTGACAAATTGGAAAATCGACCTGCTCCTGCATTCGCAAAGCCTGGATCTAGAAGTGGAACATTCGAAATTGACAAAAGAAACATTTTTTTCATTGCGACACAATACTGAAACATTAATTTTAATCTGCAAATACTTGTTTGACAATATGATGAATATTCTCGGGAGCTACCTCACATACTATTAGATGTTTTGCTTTTGTTCGGTACAATCGAAGTGAGTGAATCCAGTTTGGAAGTTTTAATTTATATTGCTGGATTTGTTGTTCATATTGCAACAGGATTTTGTATTAAAAGACAAAAATTACTTGTTCTATTTAAATCGTGGTGGTCATTTCTGACCTACTGACTTTTCTGTGAACATCTGTGTTTATAAAATTTTCAACGTCTGTATTGATAGTAAGGGCGAGATTCAAGTGAAACACGCACGATCGAGTTCGAATCGAACGTTTTTCAGTCCCCAGTTCCCAGTTCAGTCCCCAGAATGCTTCCAATGAACAAACCTATCGCGCTGTCAGGTGATCAAAACACGATTGGTTTGTTTCAGTTGAATAAGAAACATTGATATATTTTGAAGTTCCCCTGTTCGACGCGGAAAAGTTTCGAATTGTGTTTCACTTGAATATCACCCAAAATATGAGGAACATCATTTAAAACTTCAGCAATATTTGTTATGTGAATTAGCTAAAGAAAAATTAGATGAGCTACAATTTTTTAATCAATTTGTTTGTGAAAGTGGCAAATCTCAACAATCCTTAGTTCACAAGTGTATAAAAAATCATATCAAATATATTTATAAATAATTATACAAGAACATTTAATGATAAATTGCGAAAGAATCTGTCAAAGCATAAGCTGTCTACATATACTCAACAATAATTGATAACTTTTTTTATACAGTATACATCAGAGTTTTACTAAAGGTAGCCTTTTCTCTATTTGAAATCTCTTTAAAATGAGCATTTGCATTGTAAGAAAAGCAGGATAGACTAATAAAAAGAAGCTTTTCCTACTAAAAGGGTTGCTTTTAAAAATATATATATATATATATTAAGTAATTTTTTATTTTGAACATTTTAAAAATTAAATGGTTGTATAATAATAAATCCCCAAAGTGAAATGGAGACGCCTAGATAATTAATACTACATAGCAATAATAATTAATCGTAATTATCATAATCTCCATGTTACATAAATGTAACCAGCTGTTAAAATTTTTCAACATTGTTGTATGCTACTTTTTTTTTGTATGCACTTACAGTTTCTGTATTCAAACAAAACTGGACAACAGACAAAGAAAAAAAATGTCTTCCCTCTTTAAAAATATTTATGGTTGCTTCCAAAATATATTTTGTATAGTATATTGTTTATCTAGTATATATCTTAAAATGTTACTCAGTATCATCATGAAAATCTTTTAGTAAATAATCAAATTGTTGGACACTAGTTTTTCTGCTAAAATATATTCTCCAAATTACAAATAGAAAAGGTTAATTTGTTAATTTAACAATGCATTTACTAAGTATGATTCATTTATGGATGTTCTGTTTCATTTTGTATGATTTAAGAAAAAAAATCGTTTGTTAAAATATTTTATTTTAAATGTCATTATATTTGGTAAATTTAGAAGACCTGCATGTGCTGTTGATACTTTAATTTCTGATTCATTAATATTGTCTTACAACAATTGATTTAGTATTCTAAAACAATTTCAAGGTTTAATGAAATTTCTTTCTTAGTGTATTTAATATTTCAATGTATTCTGTGTGTAAACCATGTAGTTGTTTGCATCCAAATATTAAGTATTATTGAAAAAAATTGTAAACAATCTATAAATATGTCTTCATTAATAAAAACTTTGCCTACACTTGAAATATGTAGTCATTTCTATTGTTGTAAATTATTGAAAATTAACTGTATAAAACATCTCTTACACCTGCAATATTTTGTATGTTCTCTTGAATATGAAGTATTAGTAATATTGAGATGAATTTACACATGTAAAAATTAACATTTGTAAATTCGTTTCAATATTACTATGTATTTATTTTATCACTTTTAAGAATAAAGAATTTTGTGATAAAAAGAAGTACATTGACATGATTTAAGGAACAAATAAGAGTAAAACTTCATTTTATTATTGTTTTATGTACTATATTTACAATGTAATTACAGATAAGCCCGGTGGGTAAGTATTTTAAATAATTTTTTATAAAACTGTTATTGAAGTCTGCTACTGTCTAAATGGTGTATTCAAATTGAGTATTTAGATTATTCATCACTATCTTACATACTGTACAGATTTTGTGTGTGTAGGCTTACAGCTTTTTACAGGGATATAAAAAAGTATTACTTTACCAATAGACTCAAATAATTTGAAGTGAACTAGTGTCTTAACACTACATCTGACTGAGTTAAATCAAATTTTAACACTTTTTAGAGATAAAGCGTTGAAGTTGGGCGGTGTCATTCCAGGTATTTTTTAAACTAATGTTGAAAATTGTAGTATGTTCTAAAAACTTGTTGGTCTTGTTGCAACTTTACTTCATATTGTGGAAAAAATGTATTGAATAAATTATATCACAAAACGATGTAAAATAAAAAAAGACATTTGAATAACCTTAGTTATTGAGATTTTCATAAAAGTCTTTTCAGCAAATGTCATTTGAAATCTGCAAAATGAAGTAATTAGAGTGATTAAGAGCCTAAACCTGATTTTCAGAACATGCAAGCAAGTTTCCTGAAAAACTATATAATATTCAGTTGTTCTAAGTAATTGAAAGAAATTATGAACAAGGAAAGTTATCCCTAAAAGATAGTAAAAAAAGTATCTGTTCTATATTAAAGCAAATCAATTAATTAAATTATTATTTCTTAAGAATGTAAAAGTCAAAGGCAAAGTATATTTTACCTTTTTTGTTTAAATTGCAAAGATACTTGAATTTCTCCGATTTGTGCAAGTACGTTATTCCCCACTCTGAGTCGTGGGTTTCTTTATATTTTCATTAGGTTAGTTTTTTGCTTTTGGGTAATAAATCAGTGCCTTTCTGTCTATTTAAATGATAGATGAGCACTTATTTTAGTGGGAATAATTTATTATTACTATTGTGTATTTTCATAAGTATATGAAAAGAATTATATTATTTTAATAGGCATTCCTAAGACATTTCTCAGTGCAGGTATGTCCCTTTCGTAATAATTGTGTGAATTTATGTTGTAGGCCCTCAATGTATCTTACCCGTCCAAAGCCTGCCCCACATGACAAAAATGGGTATAAAATTATAGCATAAAGAAAATAAAATGCTGTCAATGAGGATATGTCCTAAAAACCTTGGTGTACCGATTTTTTATACAGATGTTATCTGTATGTAAATCCTATTTTAGATTATTTGGTGTAGTAAGACCCAAAAATTCATAAATTTAACATTTTTGAAGGCAGTATTATATAATTTGACTTGAGGTAAATCAACAATTGCCTTCGAGCGAAATTTTGAGTCTTTCACTGACAGAGAACTGGCAATTTTTAGTTTGCCTGGTTACCGATTTTTAACCTGTTACGATTTTTATACAGATGTTATCTGTAAGTAAATCTATTTCTAGATTATTTGGTGTAGTAAGACCCAAAATTCATAAATTTACATTTTGAAGCAGTATCATATAATTTGACTTGAGGTAAATCAACAATTGCCTTCGAGCGAAATTTTGAGTCTTTCACTGACAGAGAACTGGCAATTTTTAGTTATGAAACTAAATATTTTAATGAAATAAATCAATAAATTATAATTCTCAGGTCTGTCTCTCAGTGGAGGGGAACTGGATATTCTAGTTCAGGAAACTGGAAATTATTGGTTGAAACAAAACAGTTCTGTTTCAGGAAAATAAATATTCTACTCTAAGTACCTATAAATTCTAGTTCTTAAAACCAGAATTTCCAGTTGTATCTAGAATTATTTTCAAAATTTAGAAATTCTAAGTCAGGGAACGAGAAGATTCTGGGTACCTCGTTCGGAATATTTAACTAGAACTGTCTGGCTCTTTGATTTAGAATTTATAGGGAGTACATAGACCTAGAAATTCTAGTTCCAACAATTATTTTCTAGATGTCAGAGGCATGTTTCTTTTTTTCCGTGTACCAGTCCAACGCCTATTCTTGACTGAAGAAGAAGAATGTTATATTTCGAACGTTTTTTCAAATAAAATTTCAAACTCCATTTAAAATTTTTCAGTCGACGTGTTTCTTCCTATCCTGCCTAGGGAGTTACAGTCCAACAATTTCATGTTTACTTTGAATCAGTTGATTGATTAAAACCAGCAGCATGGCATCCAGTTTTGGCTGACGAGATATACAAAATACGGTGCTAATATTTTAGACACACGCTTTTGCACCCAAAGTGTCATGTATTCAATTGGGTACAGCCATCTTGGTCCGAGATAACCAGAGATAACCACCCGAGATAAGATTGTCACATCGTCTAGGTCACATGACTTTTCGAGTGCAAAAGGTTGTGAGCAGAATTTCAGCACCTTAGCCTATTTTTCTCGTCAGTCGTACGCCCATAGCTGCCAAATTTCACGGACGATAACTAACCACTTTTCTAAACAGTAATTTTCGACTTAAAATATAGCAAAATTTCGAAGATTAACACGTTAGATGATTATTAGTTTGAAAAATATAAAATATTTTCTGTCTTTGTCAATAGTTAATTATATTCCGTAAAGATTGGCAGCTGTGCAATCATAATAAAGTGACGTATCTATATGCTGGTGATTAGGATTTCTAGACGAAAGGGCCAGAATTTTTATCATGTTTGCTTTCTCATGGATATATTTGTCGCTTATAATAGTAACTTGTTCAGTGCACAAAGACACCTACATTTCTACAACGACGGCAAGACGCTGTTACCTCATTCCAGAAATATAGCACTTTGTAAGGCATAATACAACAGAATGGCAAAACAGATTTAATATAGGAACTAACATTTCATAAAAGCACTTATAAAAATATTGTTATTGATATTTGTCTGGTGAATTAGTTTACACACATTCTTATTTATTCTTAAAATTTCATCTAATTAGGGCACGTTCAACAAGTTGCTTAAGCTTAAAGTTATCACTTAGATAAAAAGAGATTAAAAAAACAGAAAGATCATGCGTCTTTATATTCTTAGAAGAACAGTATATCATAGCTGGCAACTTTTGCATAATATAATTAATACACTTTTTCTAAGATAATTTTCGGCTTAAAATTTAGCAAATTTTTTTAATTTAACGTTCGAGCTCAGTACAATCTTGAAAAAATGTTTTAAAATTTTACTGTTTACAAAATGCGGTTAATGATATTCCGTAAAGGTTGGCAACTATGATATATTACAATCTTAGCTATTTGTAGAAAATGAGAAAAGTTCATGGAAATTTTCATTCAGGTCATTCCATGTCAAGTGATCGAATGATTTTTACCTTACTATTTTCAAATATAATCATTTTAAGACTAAAACACAAAAATATTTTAAAAAGAAATCTCACATCTATATTTATTTCCTTCTTATCTCTTTTATCCTGGTGACAAGAGCTTAAAAATCCAAAAAATGCTAATTTATGATGCACTATACTGCATATTATCCTTTATGAAATAACAAAGAATTAAAGTATTAAAAATAAAAGTATCATCACAAGCTTTAAAATGATATGTTGCATGACTGCATTACTTTAATTTTTTTAATTAAAAAATAAATTCTTACTTTTATTTAAAAAATGAATGTGAGTAAAAATTATTTTTAAAATTGTACTAAATCCTGACTATTTTTATAAACTCTCTGCAAAATTTCAACTTGGATCTCAATAGGATCATGAAGGAAAAATATACCATTTATGTGACATATAGCAAAACAAATTGACTACGCAAAACAAATTCGTTTTTTAGTACCATTCTTAGCAAAGTTGGTGACAAATATTCAAATATAGTGTAATTCTGCATTTGATAGCGTGTCCTTTTACGTTTATATTGCTAATTCCATGCCACGATTGTGATGAGTCGATTTTACGACCGTATGCCTAGATCATTTTTTTAATCCCGCCAAACAGGGTGAATAAAATTGGAATTTTGCATAAATATGAATGGTTTTGAAGATGATGTGTTTTAAGCCCAGAAATGTTAGTGAATATTGTCTATAGATTATTGCCTTTATTGTCAAGTTTAATTTGCCATTCATTTTGGCTATTTGTCATCGACTTGCGGCGTTAATTACGCCAATATAGCAGTTCTAGCAAAGCAAACATGAATAACTAATTCATTTAATATTCTATTTCTTAGACTGCTACAGTTTCTGTAGTTACAGAATCCATTGTTGCCACTTAAGTTCTTAAATTTGACAATTAAGTGAAACAAATAAGTCACCACGTCAATTACTCGAACCTGCAATTTTGTTTTTTTTTTAAACTAAAGGTATTTTTGGGGTGTCTAAAAAATGCTAAGCACTATGCTAAAGCCCCATATCTTGATTGCGATTAGTTTAATAGATAGAAGAATAATCGCAGTATAAACTGAAGCAATGAAACTTTAGGCATTTCGACACTTTGGCTATTTGCCATCGACTTGCGGCGTTAATTACGCCACTGTAGCAGTTTTAGCAAAGTAAACATAAATAACTAATTCATTTAATATTCTATTTTTTACATTGCTACAGTTTCCGTAGTAACGGAATCCACTGTTGCCACTTAAGTTCTTAAATTTAACAATTAAGTGAAACAAATAAGTCAACACGTTAATTACTCGAACCTGCTTTTTTTGTTTCTTTATTTTTTATTTTTTGTAACTAAAGGCATTTTTGGGGTGTCTAAAAAATGCTGAGTACTATGCTAAAGCCGGACGTCTTGATTCCGAATAGTTTACTAGAAAGAAGAATAATCAGTATAAACTGAAGCAATGAAACTTTAGGCATTTCGAAAGTGTAAAGTTTCGTCTGCACACCATAAAGTTCTCCTTTTTTTGATTGCCAGTGACACTGACGTGGTTTTTGTGTCGTCAAGTCTCAATCATCTCAGATTTACACTCATGACGTAAACGTTTCGTCACGATTCAAGTATTTTTTCGGCAAAAGAAAATGACTTTTCATGTATTTTTGGACAATCTTATTTTTCTTCATTTTGTAGATCTTTGAACACCGGAAGAGAGCATGTCTTATTGTTTTATGTCGAAAATTTAAAACAATAAGTCTTGTTGTTTTGCAATGTACTTTATTTTAATTTTTTTTAAATGAGAAGCAGCGTACCCGCTCTTTGCATGAAAGAAACAATTTTTCTTACTCATATTACCGAAATTAATTCATTTGTGTGCGAAATTCAACATTTGATTTTCTTTCTGTTTAGAACATTTGCTAGGTTAATTTTTTTGGTTAAAATGTCGTGTGCATGGGAAATTAGAGCACGAATTCAATGTTTTTAATACATAAAAGAATAAGGACTTGGAGATATCTGAGACTAATATGTACAATTTTTTTTTGGTTGTCGAAAAATAAAATGGCTGATATAGCATATTTTGAGAAAGTAGTAGGTTCTACCGATTTGCACAATTTTGGGCTTTGCGCAACTTACTGAGAGCGTAACAAAATTGTATTTTTAATAATAAGTATTGGTTTTATTAGAATACGGCGCTATATTTCAATTTTTCATACAGAAATAATGCAGTTATTAAGGCGATTTTAAACGATCTACCTTCAGAATTTTCACCAAGTTAAGTAAACTGATTTAAGTTAGAGGAATTCCGCCAAATTTCAGAAAATTGAAATTTTCGCATTTTGTACGTTGAAGTTAACGGTGATTAAAACACGTTATAGTTAATAATTTAAATAACTGCTACTTATAAATTAGATGCCTGGATTAAATTTTGGTGATCGAACTATATAAATGATGGATAATTATTTCTCATTTTGATTGCTGTTAAATCAATGCTTCGAATGATTCCCTGGAAACAAAAAAATCTCGCAAAATGGTGTAGGTTGGCATTTTGGTAATTGAAGTACTATACGTGTAATAAATAATCGATTCTTATATGCTAAAGCAGCGCTACGTTTCTTTTATTGGAAACTGGCCGAATGGAGTAATTAATACTGTCTAATATATTTTTTTGTTTTACTAATCATATAAACATATGTGTGTTGATTCCTACTTTAGTACATTTCTTAGCAAATTAGGCGAAAAATATTTAAATGTAGTGCAACTCTGTTCGTATTATTAATTCCATTCCACAATTTAGATGAGCCGATGTCATTAACGTATGCATAGATAATATTTTTTTTAATTCGGCCAAACAGGGTATTGCGAATTGCCTTTAGTGTCAAGTTTAACTTGTGATTTGAGCTATTTGACATCGGCTGGTGACTAATTACGCCAATTTGGCAGTTCTAGCAAAGTAAACATAATAACTCATTTCATGTTCTATTTTTAACATTGCTATAGTTTCCGTAGCAACGGAATCCATTGCTGCCACTTAAGTTGTTAAATTTAACAGTTGAGTGAAACCACTCATTTCTACAGCTCTTAAGACTCGAAAAAGTGAAGACGCATTAAATGTGAAACAAATAGAACTGTAACAGACTGGCAAGTTTTCATGCAATTCTACATACCTTTAGTTTTATTTCCTTCGCGTGTGGATGTCATTTAAAAATGACTAATGTGTATGCTCCTCCGTACATAAACAAGAGAGTATGCCCGGCGCGTACTTGTGTAATCCCCAAGGCCGTACCCAGGGGGTCCAGTCCGTCCCCCCCGAAATCTAAAATTTTGTTAACAAAGCAATAATAATGAAGCTTTTTGTGAAAAATTGGGACTTTTCCACCTTTTGGTCCCCCCCCCCCCGAAATTTTTTTCTGGGTACGGACCTGGTAATCCCATTGTGTTAATCACAGTTTTCTGGGGTCAGATTTTGTAGACTATTTTTTTACAATGGAGATTCTCATCCTGAAGTATATTGATCACTGAAACATGAAAAGAAAAATCCAGCAGTGGCGTAGCCAGAAAATTTTCATGGGGGTGTTACGACTACTGAACTCACATATATGTATACGCGTGTGTGATAAGGGAGTGAAGAATACATTTTGTATGGCAAAAAACTCCTCATAGGGGGTTGTGACCCCCTATCCCCTCCTTGTCTACGCCACTGTACGCAAGCATAACTTGTCACGTCATGAAAACCAGTCGTAGATGGCAAACACTGAAGTCGTTTCGAGGGTTATACAGAATAAAAAATTTTGTAAAGTTTACCTTTGATACTGTTCGGATATTTGCCACCAAGGTGAGATGAAATATTACTAAATACGGCAACCCAGAATTTTCTTAACTATTGAATTTGACACTATGTAACTACAGTAGATTCCCTATAACATGGTGGATACGTTCCGTGCAGAGGCGTAGCCAAGGGGGGGTTAGGGGGTCATAACCCCTCCATGAGGAATTTTTTGCCATAGAAAATGTATGTTCTTCACTCCTTTACCACACACATGTATGCATATATGTGAGTTGCAGTAGTCGTAACCCCCCCCATGAAAAATTTCTGGCTACGCCCCTGGTTCCGTGTTATAGGAATCCGTGTTGTACGGGTCCTCTGCTATACTCCACCTGGAGTGCGGACTGCGCGGAATAATCGCGGCAAAACATTTTTGCGCTCCGTAGAAATACAATGATGTTTGGTATTGCCATTCAAAAGTTATGTTAATTACAGAACTAAAGCGTCATAATATCAGAACATGTGCCTCATTTTACCGTGTTGTAGGAGTCTCTTTTAAAGTGTTACACGAAAATGATCACAATTTTTTCGCCGAATTCATGTTGTAGATCTGTGTTATGAAGGGGTCCACTGTAATCTGTTAAAAATGAAATATGAAATTAGTTATTTGTTTAGTGCGAGTTGGCAGTGAGACCAACGTCAGTTTTATGTAGCAAGTGTGATACTGCATTAAGAGTTTAGTAAGGGTGATAAACTTTATCGCAGAAGTTACGTCACAAATGTTTTCATTAGAAATCTGACTTGATTTTCACGAAACCTGTGTGCAATTTTGGCTTCTAAGGTACGTGGGGCATCTATTATTCCATGTAGGTTTTGTTAATTTAGGTGAAATTCAATAAAGTCATCTTCAAAATAACTGCACTAATGCATTGTCCACACTTTACGAAATGCAAGATAAAATAAAATAGTTGTCCACATCATGTAATTTATTCATGTGGTATATATTAGTGCTATAAATTAAGCCTGAAAAATAAAATTATATGATGTAGAAATCAGGCATTTTTCGAAAGAGAAAAGTTTCGTCGGCATTTTTAATGAAAATATCGTGTGCGTGGGAAATAAGAGCAAGAATGCAATATTTTTTATACGTAAAAGAATAAGCACTTCGAGATTTCTGAGACTAATATGTATAATTTTTTTAGTTTGGCGGAGAATAAAATGGATGATATGGCGATTTTGAAAAAGTAGTAGGTTCTACCGATTTGCACAGTTTTAGGCTTGGCGCAATTTACTGCGAGCGAACCAAAATAGTATTTTTAAAAACAAGTGTAGGGTTTTATTAGACTACGACGTTAAACTTTAATTTTTCACGCAGAAATAGTGCAATTATTAAGGTGATTTTAAGCGTTCGGAATTTTCACCAAATTAAGTAAATTGATTTAAGTTGGGGCAATCCCGCCAAATTTCAAAAGAAATGAAATTCTCGCATTTGGTACATTGGAGTAAATAAAGCACGTTATAGTTGATAATTTAAAATACTGCTATGCTACTTTCAATTAGATTCCTGCATTAATTTTTGGCGATCGAACCATATACAAATAAATATTTCCCGTTTTGATTGCTGTTAAATCAGTGCTTCGGATGATTCTCTGAAAAAAAAAAAATCTCACAAAATGGTGTATGTTGGCATTTTGACAATCTAAGCACCATGTGTAATAAATAATCGATACTTCTTTGTTAAAGCAGCGATACGGAAGTTTCTTTTACTGGAAACTGTTAGAATGGCATAATTAATGCTGTCCAATTCACTTTTTGTTTAACGAATTTAAACGTATGCGGATTCCAACTTTCTTAGCAAAGTTGGCGATGAATATTCAAATGTAGTATAACTCCGTGTTTAATAGCGTGTGTTTTTGCGTTTGTACTGCTAATTCTATGGCACGATTGAGATGAGCCAATGTTACGAGCGTATGGATAGATAATTTTTTTATCCCGCGAAACAGGATATAATAAAATAGGAAGTCTGTATAAATATTAAGCCTGGTAAATATAGCTGGTACTGCCTATAAACTATTGCATTTACTGTGAAGTTAAATTTAGGATTCATTTTGGCTATTTGCCATCGACTATCGGCGTTAATTACGCCAATATGGCAGTTCCAGCAAACAACTTAAGCTGTTAAATTTAACAATTAAGTGAAAACACTCATTTCTACAGCTCTTAAGACTGGAAAAATGAAAACGCATTGGATATGAAACAATTAGAACATTACCACAATCATCACGTCAATAACGTGAACCTAAAATTTTGGATATTTTTAACTAAATTAATTTTCAAGGTCTTTAAGACATCCTGTATACTATGTCAAAGCCTCATATCTTAATTCCGATAAGTTTACAATAAAATTGATTAATCAGTGTAAGCTGAAGCAATGAACCTTTGTAAGCGTTTTTCTTGAAACGAGGAAAATGCAGATTTATGTCTTTGGTGTAGAAGTGGCGATAGGGAGAACTATTTAATTCAGTAACGTTAATGAGAAATGATAATTGATTATGCGTATGCACAAAGACCCAAATATCAAGAGAGTATGAAAAGTCAGGATTATATGAAATGAAAATCAAAAATAAATCACCCGAGGATTTATCGCGTACGAGAATGACATTGTAATCACGTGTACAAGGAAGGTCCCAAGTGCTTATAATACTCCCCTAGCAATGACTTAGTCCGACCATTGGCCGAGCGCATAGCGCTCTGAACTGGGAGACGGAAGGTTTCTGCATCAAAACAGGTCGCGTCCGCCGACCTAACCGTTCGGAGTTTTGCTGTATTCCGTTCGGAAAATAAAACTGTTATCGCAACATATGTTAGTAAACATATATGGCTGGTTTCCTCCAAAACGTAGCGTAAATACGGGTTAGGACCCATTAGAAAGACCCCCACGGAGGACACCCCCACCCCTTGACCTAGATCCCATGTGTGGAGACCAGATAGAGAGTTCAATTTAACGCCTAACGTCGTGTGCAACTTATAGAAGCAGTTCCACGATACCGAATCCACCAAGAAAAAGCCTGGGCGAGGTCATCCAAGAGAAGTTGCTTCTTTTTTGATCGCCAGTGACACTGACATAGTTTTTGTGCCATCATGTTGCTTTCATCTCAGATTTGCACTCATGGCGTCAACGTTTCATCACGATAGAAATAATTTTTCACTTTTTTAGATTCCGCATCACTGGGTTTAATTCGAATTATACGTGTAAGGAAAATGTTCTTTTCCTACCGTGCGGAGAACAGGTACTCAGCTAGTATAGGATTAAAAGTTGTGCCATCCATTTTAAACAATATTTTAAACCATAACCATAGTTTTAAATAATATTTCATACTATTTGGCTTAATTTAACCGTCCTCACAGTCCGCGGCTCAACCTTTAGTTAAATTTTGTTCTTATCGAATTTTGATAACATCTTGCTTTCCTGGATAAATGGTGGAGCCGGGCTATTTGTTAAAAAAAGTGGCTGTTTTCTCTTTTTGCTTCATTTTTTGATATATTCACAGTATAGAAATCCATTTATTTCAGTTACGTCCATGAATCTGCCATTTCCTTCCATATAAAAATTTTCACTCAGAGTAATGAAAGAGTACTTAGGTGCCAAGTATTACGGAATACAATTAACCACTTCTTTGTAGCCGCAAATTCTTTCAATATTTTTGCAATGTAATAACCGCATCATGCTTTTAACTCTGACTGACTGACTGAAGTTTTGGTTTTCATGGAGCGCCGTAGCATAAAAGCTTTATCTCCAGTGATGAGAAGTAGAAATCATGTGGTTCTTTATCTTGAGGTGGGGGGCTTTTAACTCATAAACTTTGCTATATTTTAAACAGAAAGTTACCGTTCACAAAAAGTGGTTAATTATATTCCGGAGATATTTTCAACTCCGTATTAACTAAAAATGCACATTCTCCAACCTTTGCGGAATGTTTCACAGCAGCCTCTTTTTATAAACAATTGATATTTTTCAGAAGATGAACCGTCGTGCAGGAAATGCATAGGTTGCGCTGTATCCTAAGACAAAAAATTACTGTCAGCAGAATGTGGTTAATTGTACTTCGCAGAGGTTAGCGAGTCAGAAATTATTCATGTTATTAACAGATTACATTCCCGTTTGAGAACTCGTACTAAACTCGTGACGTACAGAGTCCGACCTTTACGTCACATCATTAACCACATTTTTTAAACAGAGATTTGCGACTTAAAACTGTGCAAAATCTCTGAGAGAAATTTCGCTAAGCTATTTGAAGAAGTATTGAAGAAATTTACTGTCCACAAAAAAAAGTCAAATTCATTCGGTAAAGTTTGGCAACTCAAAAATTCTAAAGCTCAAACATTTATTTACAGTACCTTTAATACTTATAATACATTAGGTTGATACGAAATTTAGTTACTACCGTTTTTATATTAATGTATATATATTAGTGCATTTAAATAACTAGTTTTCAGGGGATACATAATAACGAAATATACATGCCATCAATAAGTTTTATATTCTTAACACTGCCAAAAGGCGCAAAAGGTAATTAAAAATTTTTCTAGCTACCGTTGACAAATCATTGGAACCAATTACGTTATAAAATCGGGATTTAATGTTTTTGATGTTTGATGTCTGTACGATTATGGCAACGCTACGCTGGGGCGATCTGCCAAGGATGGGGGAGTGCCTTGGTAGGAGGACTTTCTAAGGTGTTCTAACGCGTATTCACCAAAAAACTCGGGATTTAAACTTTCCTAATTTCCTTAAATTCTATCGAATTTGGATAACGTTATTTCGGAAAGCTTAGTATTCACTTATTGCTGAGTTGTAGAGTTACTCTGTGTCGACTACAGATTTTCATAATATGAATTTTCAGAAGGTTTTTTTTTCATTAAATTGTTATTTAAAATATTTTTTAGTCTCACCATTAATTTACTTCGCTAATGGGAGACAAGCAACTTTTAGCCACTGTTTCTGAACCGTTTCGTGCTAATACTCAAAATATGCTTGAGACCGCTGAATATGGGTATGACGCACTTGTGTGACGTTCTTAGATTATATAATTTAGAGGACTAATTTAAAAGATTATGTCAATGTGTGTATTACCAAATGTCATCTTTGTATCACTATAACATTTTATGACAGGAAATTGTTTTTTTCTGTTGTAAACTAAAAACGCATATGGGTATTACGCATACATTAGGCATTTAAATAACGTACTTGGGTTATATAATTTATAAGTGTGTCCATATATTTAATTAAAAAGAATATTTCATTGTTTTTATTCCCAAATGCAAGTAACGTTTATAGTAAATAAATAAATATTATCTTATATATATTACCGAATTTTTCAGTATCATTGCTCAATTCTTAATGGAAATTGTATTGCATAACTTGCGTCATGAGAACATTTGACAAAATTTAATTTATTTTAAAGGAAATGAAAGTCTGGAATTTTCCAGTATTGACAAAGCATAGGATGAAGTAATCGAATTTTGAAGGCAACCTTGAAAGTTACGTAAAGAGAAAAATCTTTTTCGTGAAACATGAAGGCTTTGGTAAGAGTTATTTTCTTTTGAAGTCTTTATCTGCGTTTGCGAATCTGTGTCTGTTGAGCCTCAGAAATTTGCAGCCTCCGTTTGTGGTTTCGTTCCTTCCAAACGGATGAGCTGATTTTAATGGTGTGTATTGTGTTTGAAAGCCAGCAAAATCTGCACTGATCTTGACTATATTTGAAGATGCCTTCACACCAGTACCAGCTCCTCTATTTCAGCTTATGAGCACGTGAACCCCCAAGGGAAAAAAATAAAAATTAGCACATTAACAAATTAATCAAAAAAAAATTAAGTACACTTCTAAATTTTTGTGAATTTAAAACGTGAGTTTTCGAACCCTCTCCCCCCCATTATTATTAGGTACGCTTATCATAGCTAACGCATTGTATTTCAGATTACTACAGCACAAACACCAGTGTGTGGTCTGTCCTCGATCGCACGCGCGAAGAAATGCCCTCCCGAACCAACACCTTCTAGATACAGGCCTTGCAACCGATCAACCAACAAAAACACTCGGCTTTCTCCCCTTTTTCTTAAACGAAGGCACTGTTTTCAGAATTTCCAAGGGGTTGGAATACATCCATCAAGGTAGGAGTGTGCTTTTTGATAGTTAGCCGTGCCAAGGAATCTGACATGTAAGAAAAAACCGCATTATTTCTGATAGTGAATACGACATGGGATTGTTTCCGACACCTTGGTGCTAGCACACATCGGATATTTCTGGGATTGTGACGTCATGAGAAGAGAAGGCTCTATTTATCCGCTACCGAAAGCTTTCCGATACTAACGTGGTATACTACGTCATCATTCACTCCATTCAGTTTCATAATATAAAATGTGGCATCATTTGTTAAGGGAGCTAACGATCTTTCGAAAAAAAAGAAAGCTGTGCATCCTGACATACTTTCTTCGATTCATCATAAACAGAAAACTTCTGCTTATTTTAAAATAAAATTTTCACAACCTGTAAAACACAATGATAGGTTTTAAAAGTTAAACCTGTTTTTGAGATTAAATAACTATATTTTCGTCAGTAACTCAAAATATATACACAAACTTAGTAAAAGGATAATTTGACTGACCTCCAGTTTCCGCAAGATAACTTTTTTAAAATACACACTAGAACCTAAACTTTTATGTCAAATTAAACCTAGATAGTGTCTTTATGCTATAAACCTCAAATTTTCAAATTGTCTATTTTTTCAATATTTTTTTTAAAATAAAAATGTCATACAATTTTAAAATTATCTAAATTTTTATGATTTATCATTCTATAAAATAAAATTTTTGTCCTATTATGAAAACTAAGGTTCAGAGAATAGATATAGATGCATGCAACAAATCTGAAAAATTTCACAACATTCCATTCATAACTTTTTTTAATCTTGCGGGTAAGTGTAAAAGTCAGAAACTAAGAAAATCCAGTTTGTTTTCATTGCCTTTAAAGGGAAAGTCTAGGTTAGCTTTTACGATTTTAATTGGTCTGAACGTAATATTCACCCGATTTTGATGTGGTTTGCTTAAAATGTTTCTAACATACTGAATTAATTTTAAAAAATATTTTTTAATTCGATTTTTTGAAGGTACAAGGGTCCTTACCCCCCCCCCCCTTAAACCATATCCTGTCCAAAAACAGTAAAGTGAATATAAGCTAAGGCTTAACTTCCAACTACTACAGAATATAATTAACCACTTTAATAAACGGTATTTTTTGAGTACTTTTTCAAACTAGTAACCAGATCGCGCGCGTAGTACAAAAAGTCTGCAATATTTTAAACTGAAAGATCATGTATATAAAAAGTGATTAATTATATTCCGTAACAGTTGGCATCTTTGAGTTAAGGTATCATAATAGATTTGTACACTGTGAATATGACAAAAAATGAAGCAAAAAGAGATAACAGCCACTTTTAGGGGGGGGGGGGGAGTTACAATGAAGATTTCTTTTATTTTTTCGGTCAAGTGAAGAATAGAAAAAAAAACTGTATGCATTTTGAGAAATTGTTTTTTTATTAAATTGTTACTAAAATTTATCAAAACGGCTTACACTGTGCACTCGGTTGTACTGAATGAATCTTATCTTGTTCTAACAACTTGGGTACATTTGACAATTAGGCAGAATTATCGTAATTATTTGCGAGCGATCGAGTCTCTCTGCGAGAATAGAGGATCTGAGCTTCTTTGTAATATAACGGAATCAAAAACAGTGTTAACCGTTTCATGAATTAAGCAATAGAAGCTTTGAGATGGTTCCCTTCCCAGTAAGAATTTCATAGAAAATCCTCCGAAATGGAGGATTTGCTCGTATATTTAGTCGAATTTTGAAAAGATCTTCTCCGAGAAAACGAGAACTTTATTTTTGTAATTTTTTGAATCAGTGGGGGCTGGTGTGCGCGTCAATAGCGAAAAGTAATACTTACTCATAGAGAACTATATGGATACTAGTGGGTTCCTTCCGCTAGCAACACCGAGAACCGTCAAACTAGTAACGAAACTCACTGTTCAACGTGGACCCTGTTTGTATTTGACATAATCAGAGGCTTATACAGGATACACAATAGCACCTAAAACACAGAATGAAACATTTTGAAATGTGTAACCGGTGTTTTTAGGGATTTATACCGGGGCCATCGTGATTGTACCGGGCCTGCTTGTGCACTCCGATTAGTCATCCAAAGAGGCCTACGGATGCTCACTTATTGGTTCCAGCACTCAGATACGTCATCTAACGGCCGAATTTAACCAATGAGGAAACGTCCGTAGGCCTCTTTCGGAGTGCACAAGCAGGCCCGGTAGAATCACGATGGCCCCGTTTATACCCCAATAAGATCTTGTGGATACAGAGAGTAATGTGGAGCGGGTACTTTTAATCTCCATCGCTGGGAAAGTCACACGCCTATTTATTAGTCCGTGGTTGTATATGACAAAACGTCGTTGCTATGGCTGTTAATTTGTTCGGCGATGCAAGTCGCTCTTACATCTCTATCAGAAAAGTTTATATACATTTTTACTTACTGCAAAATTTCGAAAAATCAAGAGCTTTGTTTATGTCACGTAACATGTTTGTGGTTTGGAGATAAGACAGTTCTAATCACTTGCATAGTTGACAAATCTCCCGTTCTTTCGGAAATTTCCCGCCACTAATTCATACCTAGCAATTCATACTTAAAATAAGTCCAAATTTACTGCAAAATAATGCTGTCTAAACATTGCAGCGGGACATATTCAGCAAAAATCGGGGGAGAGTTGACAGCTGTGCATTTGCACTGTAAAACTGAGCTTGAATAAACTAAGCTCGTCAACCTCAATGTACATCTTTCATTCGTGGTTCTGAAAAATCATGGATCAGTGCTTAGGGATGAAATCTCTGGAAAATGGTCTAAAATATTCTCTCACCCGAGGACTCTGATTAACACACAGGTCTAATACAAGTGCGCATTAGCAATTCCGGTATCAGGATATATTTCCGTCGATACAGAAAGTAATTTACTTTGTGGGTGGCTAAACATATAAAAGCAGCGGCGCTGACATTTTGGTCACAACCCTATGCAATCGAAGAGTCATGGGGCTACGTCGTGTGACCAGTTTAAAACGACAATCTCATACTAAGATAGTCACACCCACTGGGGCACATAACTTTTTCAGTTTAAAGAATACTGATGAAAATGTCTAGGGATGGACACGAGACGACTTTTTGCGAGACGAGACAGAGATTTACAGCTTTTTTGCGAGACGCGAGACGCCTATTTTTCGTCTCGCGTCCATCCCTAAAAATTTCAGAACCGAAGCAGGTATATCTCGTCAGCCGCGGCTATGTGAAGATGACGTCACACATGCGAAGGCGTGGTTCATGAGATATAAAGAATAAAGCCGGATTCATACTGGCCGTACCGCACCGCTAAGACGTGGCGGAGCAACACAGCCCACGCGCGGCGAGCGCCGAGGGTTTGCGCAATATCTGGCAAGAACAGATATTCCGCAGCGACCGCAAAGCTCAGCCAATTACAGAAGACACAACAGAGCTACAGCCAATTACAGTGCATTTACTTGCGACACCGCAAGCTCGCCGCGCGGACAGCCAACGGTCCAAAACGGCGAAACAGTACGTCATGGTTGCGGTGCGGCGCGGCAAGTATGAATCCACCTTAAGGCGTTGACAGTTTAGTCAAACCGATTTGCACCCGAAGATTCATGTGACCCAAAGGGTTTCGACCCTCTTATTTCGTCTATCTCATACTAAGATGGCTAAAGAATGCGTGCTCCGATAACGCATAGTCTTAATCCACATGACTAATTAGGACACATAAACAACGTATAGCAATAAAAAATAAAAATTACAGTAAAAGTGTCAAAGTGCAGTATGTTTATATTCAATCATATTTTGTGACATTAAAATTTTTTCGTTTTTCTGATTATATTTCAGATATACATTTTCCTCCTGGGCGCAAGCATCGGCTCTCACGGTCATCTGGGTGGATTAATGTCAACCTTTGAACAAATACTTGCAGGACAAGAAACAGCCTCTCTTACACAAGAGTCCTTGAAATCTGGCTTCAATTTGAAAAGGGAAGCTGAAACTACTAACAATGCCGCAGCTCCTGAAACTCAACTCAGTGTTGGAAACGGGGGCTCTCCTGGAGGCCAAGGCGATGCTGGAAAGAATGGATCCCAAGGAAGTACTAGTAGTGCAGGCAGTCAAAGCGGATCACAGAGACTGAAAAGGAATTCTCACACCAAGAACGCTACCAGTGAGCCGGCTCCCGGAACTCTAGGCGGTGCTGGAAGCAGTGGATTCAGTGGATTCCAAGGAAGTCAAAGTAGTGCAGGCAGTCAAGGCGGATCACAGAGACTGAGAAGGAACTCGAAAACCCAGAACACTACCTCTGGACCGGCACCTGGAACTGAAGGCAGTGCTGGAAATAGGTCTCCTGCCGGACAAGGCAGTGCTGAAAACAGTGGATCCCATGGAAGTCAAGGTAATGCAGGCGGTCAAGATGGATCACAGAGACTGAGAAGGAATTCTGAAACTCAAAACGCTAACAGTGGACCTGCTCCTGGAACTCAAGGCGGTGCTGGAAATGTAGGGTCACCTGCCGGCCAAGGCGGTGCTGGAAGCATTGGATCCCAAGGAAGTGAAGGTAGCTCAGGCAGTCAAGGGGGATCACACGGACTCAGAAGAAATTCTGAAACCCAGATAGCTAACTGTGGACGTGCTCCTAGAACTCAAGGAGGTGCTGGAAATGGAGGGTCTGCTTGCGACCAAGGCTGTGCTCGCAGATGTGGATCCCAAGGAAGCCAAGGTAGTGCAGGCAGTCAAGGGGGATCACAGAGACTCAAAAGGTGTTCTCAAACACAGAACACCAAATGTGGACTTGCTCTTGGAATTCAAGGGTGTGCTGGAAATCGAGGGTCACCTGCAGGCCAAGGCGGTGCTGGAAGCGTTAGATCCGCAGGAAACGAATGTAGCTCAGGCAGTCAAGGGAATTCACAGAGACTGAAAAGGTGTTCTCAAACCCAGAACGCCAAATGTGGACCTGCTCCAGGAACTCAAAGGTGCGCTGGAAATGGAGGGTCTGCTTGCGGCCAAGGATGTGCTGGATGCAGTGGATCCCAAGGAAGTCAAGGTAGTGCATGCAGTAAAGGGGGATCACAGAGACTGAAAAGCAATTCTCAAACCCAAAATTCTAACACTGGACCTGGTGCTGGAAAAGGAGGGTCTGCTGCTGGCCAAGGCGGTGCTGGAAGCAGTGGATCCCATGGAAGTCAAGGAAGTGCAGGCGGTCAAGGGGGATCACAGAGACTGAGAAGAAGTTCTCAAACCCAGGACGCTAATAGTGGACCTGCTACTGGAACTCAAGGCGGTGCTGGAAATGGTGGGACAAATGCCGGTCAAGGCTGTGCTGGAAGCACTGGATCCCATAGAAGTCAAGGTAATTCAGGCGGTCAAGGATGATCACAGAGACTGAGAAGGAATTCTCAAACCCAGAACGCTAAAACCGGACCTGCTCCTGGAACTCAAGGCGATGCTGGAAATTCAGGGTCTCCTGCCGGTCAAGGTGGTGCTAGAAACAATGTACCCCATGGAAATCAAGGTAGTGCAGGCGGTCAAGGCGGATCACAGAGACTGAGAAGGAATTCTGAAACCCAGAACGCTGACAGTGGACCTGCTCTTGGAACTGAAGGTGGTGCTGGAAAGGAAGGTTCTCCTAGCGGGCAAGACAGAGCTGGAAGCAGTGGATCCCATGGAACATTTATATATATATTTTCACCTTAAGTGAAAAGTATAGAATAAAAGAAAAAATATTTCAAATCTACAACTTATTCTTTGTCGCATGAAGTTGTATTGATTGCTCAAGTAAATAAAAAAGAATTGTATACTTAATGACTCTGACTAATCCTTGTAATTTTTGTTGTAGTGGTTTGCACATTTGAATGTTCGTACATTGTAGATTTTGTGGTAGTTAGATAGTAATTTAAAATGATTACGTAAAAGTTTATGTCAGAAGACATAAAATTAACAGCATTTATCGGGTCTTACAAAAAGTGACTTTTTTATCGTGGTGAGAAAAACATTATATTCTCCAGACGGAATCATGCGTTTAAATAGGAAGAAGAAAATTACATCTTGACAAATACATCCATAATTAAAACTTTTCCACTAAGGGGGGGGGGGTAGCCTCTCCCCGAAATGAGAGAGACACACTGGGGAAAGGATTTTAGACCTATTTTATTTAAATTGATAATTCATTTCTCAAAAGCGTGTTTACATTGTATACTAAATTTTAATATGCGTCTTATCCAAGAATATTTATATTGTGAAAAGATTTTGTTCTTGCCTGTGCACTGAAGTTTGGAAAGTTTTCTCGAAATTTTTTATTTTAATGCTAATCTGGCTTTTTTCTAAGAAGTAATTATGTGAGAGTGTTTTGATAATGTGTTTACTGAGTTTTGGAAGGTTTTCTTCCAATTATATTTCTTTACTTAAAAATGTGTTTACATTGTATTCTAAATTTTAATATAGTTTAACTATATGTATATATACATCTTGTGCAAAGTTTGAGGTATCTTTTTTAAATTTCGATCTTCCGTGTGTTTCCTTTGTTGACAAAATTGCTATCGAACTGCTAATAATAAAAAAACACCTATGTGCTAAATTCAAACTGTAATTTTAAATCTTTTTTTAATTAATAGATTTCATGTTCTGCAATGCTATATATGCAATGCAAAAGACATTTTTCTTGTGTCTACTTAAAATTGAAACGACAGTCAAGGGTTCGCTCTACTATTTTTAATATATGAAGATTCATAGCTATTAATTTTATCATAATACACTTTTCGAACGGCAATTTTTATTTAGCTGACTGTATTGTATTACACGTCTGAGAATGAGTGCTGAGAGAACTGCTCTTAAGGTCTTCAATGCCACTTCTTTTTGTAAAAGACCTAGAGGAAGACCTAAGAAAAGATGGAGGGACAGCCTGGATGAGGATTTTGCCAAACTGAAAATAAGAAACTGGAGTTCCATTGCAGGGAAGAGGGTGGAATGGGAAAGACTTCTAAGGAAGGCCAGGGCCCACAAGGGGCTGTCGTGCCAATGTTGATTGATTGATTGATTGTATTACACGGAATTAAGAAAAGAACTTTATAATACGACAATCTTTGGGCTTTCACGAACAATGAATTGAAAGCTCTGAGCGACTTCAGTTGCAGCACGCGACGCTGCAGAGAGACCCGTCTTTTCTCCTTCTCGGCTTATTAATAAGGTTGCACCTGCTCTAGTCCGACCCAAAATATCGCCAAGTACCGTATTTATCCACGTATACGTCGATCCCGCGTATAAGTCGACCCCCCACTTTCTTGATAAAAAAAATTTGATTTTTGTTTAAATCCCGCGTATAAGTCGATCCACCACTTTCCCGATCAAGAAACTTTAATTTTTTTAAATACATTTATTCAAAATCATCTGTAAAAAAAAAGAAAGTACTAAATATACAATAATAAAGATAATAACAATACAAAAGTAGTATACAAAATTAAACTGATAATAAGGAATAATAATAATAATAATATGACACTACTGATAGTATTACATGGCAAAATAATAATATACAAAGTTAAACTGATTGAAGATCCGATTCAATATCGGAATCATCAAACAATTAAAAAAATTCCTTACTCTTCATCGGCTCATCATGTGCACGTATTGAGTTAGGACCCTTAGAAAGACCTCCACGGGGGCGGGGGGCACCCTACCCTTCGGCCTAGAGTCCACGCGTAGCGAATTGGCCGTAATCCAACAAGAACTACAACATGATACACGTTTTCAATCTTTGTATCTCTACATTCTTCCTGGTATGAAAATCAACCTGAATAGTCGTCATTGTGTTATGGAATGCAGGAAGAGAACATTTGTCTTATAACAGGGCATTTTTGACTTCTAATTACAAAAAAAAAAATAATTAAAAATTAAGGACCCTCGTATAAGTCGACCCCCCAACTTTAAATCCTCTCTTTTGTCCAAAATTTCTCGACTTATACGCGGGTAAATACGGTAGCTTATGTATACGCTTTCCAGACATTTCGGTTTGACCGGGACAGTCCCGGTTTTCAGACAAAATCCCGGTGTCCGGGCCGGTTTAGTGCACGTCCCGATTAAACTTAAATTTGTATATCACAGTGCTGTACGACAAGTGAAAGCTATAGAAGAGTGATGGTCTGCTAATAAATAACATTTTCATCGTATCGTTTTGTCTCTCCAATCGTGACCGTTCGAAATGCGAGAGGCTCGCTGGGCGACTCCAGTACTGGGCACTAAGGGTTACCCAGTACTGGAATCGCTGTAGTTTTAGCGCCAGAAGAGAACTTTTGTTTATACAGTATAAATCAGAATTTTATTAAACATAGCTTTTTCTCTATTTGAAATCCCTTTAAAATGTGCATTTGCATTGTAAGGAAAGCCATTAATTCAATTATTAGCACTATCAACTCATAAAAAGAGGCTTTACCTACTAAAAGTGTTCCTTTTAAAAAAAAATATGCATTACGTCATTTTTTAATTTGAACATTTTAAAAATTAAATGGCTGTATAATAATAAATCCCCAAAGTGAAATGGAGATGTCTGAATAATTAATGCTATATAGTAATAATAATTAATCAGTAATTATCATAGTCTCCACGTTCCGTATATACAACCAGCTCTTAAAAATTTTCGACATTTGTGAATGTTACTTTTTTTTGTATGCACTTACAGTTTCTGTATTGAAACAAAACTCGACAACAGACAAAGAAAAACACTGTCTTCCCTCTTTAAAAATATTTATGGTTGCTTTGAAAATATATATTGTGTTGTATATTGTTTATCTAGCATATATCTTAAAACGATACTCAGTATCACATTATGAAAATTTGTTAGTAAATAATCAAATTGTTGACACTAGTTTTTCTGCTAAAATATATTCTCAATTACAAATAGAAAAGGTTAATTTGCTAATTTAACAATGCAGTTACTTAGTATGGTTCATTTATGGATGTTCTGTATTATTTTGTATGGTTTGAGAAAAAAATCGTTTGTTAAAATATTTTATTTTAAATATCATTATATTTGGTAAATTTAGAAGACCTGTATGTGCTATTGATACTTCAATTCCTGATTCATTAATATTGTCTGAAAACAATCGATTTAGTATCCAAAACATTTTCAAGGATTAATGAAATAACTTTCTGTGTAAATTTAATATTTCAATGTATTCTGTGTGTAAACCATGCAGTTTGCTTCCAAATACTAAGTATTACTGAAAAAAATTGTAAACAATCTATAAATATATGTGTTCCTTAATAAAAACTTTGCCTACACTTGCAATATATAGTCATTTTTATTGTAGTAAATTATTGAAAATTAACTGTATAAAGCATCTCTTATAACTGTAATATTTTGTATGTTCTCTTGAATATTAAGTATTCGTAATATTGAAATGAATTCACAGATGTAAAAATTAACATTTGTAAATTCGTGTCAATATTCGTCATCTAACTGCACATATGTGTGCAATTAAATTAAGAAAGAAAAGGTACTTTAGAAAGTATAAGATCCTAGTCTTTAATTACTAAAGAAAATTAAAGTTTTTATTGATAATTTTTAAACAACATTTACCTTTAAAACTAAGCACATTATTTTGTTATCTTATTGACTATTTTAAACATTAAAAATAATTTAAAAGGTAGGTATTTTATTACTTTTAAGAATAAATAATTTTATGAGAAAAAGAAGTACATTGACATGATTTAAGGAACAAATAAGAATAAAACTGTATTTTATTATTTTTTTATGTACTATATTTACAATGTAAATACAGATAAGCCTGGTGGGTAAGTATTTTAAATAATTTTCACAAAACTGTTATTGAAGTCTGCCACTGTCTGAATGGTGTATTCAAATTGGGTGTTTAGATTATTGGTCACTATCTTACATACTGTACAGATTTTGTGTGTGTAGGCTTACAGCTTTTTACAGGGCTATAAAAAAGTATTACTTTACCAATAGACTCAAATTATTTGAAGTGCACTAGTGTCCTAACACTACATATGATTGCGTTAAATCAAATTTTAACACTTTGTAGAGATAAAGCGTTGAAGTCGGTTGATGTCATTCCAGGTATTTTTTTAACTAATGTTGAAAGTTGCAGTATGTTCTAAAAACTTGTTGGTCATGTTGCAACTTTACGCCATACTGTGGAAAAAATGTATTAAACAAGTTATATCACAAAACGATGTAAAATAAAAAAAAATACATTTGAAAAACATTAGTTATTGAGATTTTTATAAATGTCTTTTCAGCTGAGTATTTAATTATCATTTGAAATCTACAAAATGGAGTAATTAGTGTGATTAAGAGCCTAAACCTGATTTTCAGAACATGCAAGCAAGTTGCCTGAAAAACTATGGAATATTCAGTTGTACTAAGTAATTGAAAGAAATTAAGAACCAGGAAAGTTATCCCTAAAATATAGCAAAAAGTATCTGTTTTATATTAAAGGAATTTAATTATTATTTCTCAAGGAAATCAATTAATTAAATTATTATTTCTTAAGAATGTAAATGTCAAAGCCAAAGTACATTTTACCTTTTTGTTTAAATTGCAAAGATACTTGGAATTTTCCGATTTGTGCAGGTAGGTTATTCCACACTTTGAGTCGTGTTTTTTTTTTTTTTTTAATTGGGTTTGTTTTTGCTTTTGAATAATAAATCAGTTCCTTTCTGTCTAGTTAAATGATAGATGAGCACTTACATTAGTGGGAATAATTTATTATTACTATTGCGTATTATAAGATACAGTCGCAAAAATAACGTCGCCTTTTTGTAAAAAGCAAGTTTTAAAATAATATACCAAGTGAAGTAATAAATAAAACATCAGAGTTAAGTTGAAACATTTCTTTATTATTCTGAACAGTCAAAAACTTCTTAACTCTGTCACTTTTTCTACAAAAATAGCTTTAACAAAAAACAAGAAATTCTGAGAATATTTTTTTAGACGCCTGATTACGTCCCGGGGACGATATTGAGATCTCAATAATCAGTACGTAAACTTAAATTTTATCTTTAAAGGTAATTATTAATAATCATAATTATTATATCTAATCAGACTTTTATTAATCATTGGTAAAGTTTAAGTAATTGTAATTCTCAAAACAGATTGCACAAATAAAATTTACTCCTGGATTTTCAGCACAATCCTCATGCATCCATTGGAAACCTTTTGTGCATCTTATCGATTTCTCTCCCTTTGTATCTTGAGAAAACATTTTCTGACATACTGGGCATTCAGCGTCATCGTTGTCACTATCTTCTTCGTCTATAGGAACTAAAATTGGGTCTTCATCAGACGTGTCCTAGCCAGAAGATTGATTCTTAAGTCCAGTGCCGTAGCCAGAAATTTTTCATGGGGGGGGGGTCGTTACGACTACTGCAACTCACATATATGCATACATGTGTGTGATAAGGGAGTGAAGAATATACATTTTGTATGGCAAAAAACTCCTCATGGGGGGTTGTGACCGCTATCCCCTCCTTGGCTACGCCACTGTACGCAAGCATAAGTTGTCACGTCATGAAAAACCGTCGTGGATGGCAAACACTGAAGTCGTTTCGAGGGTTATCCAGAATAAAAAATTTTCCTCACACAGAATAAAAAATCCTCATGGGGGTTATGACCCCCCTAACCCCCCCCCTTGGCTACGCCCCTGCTTACGTCGCTTTTTGGTTTTCATTTTGTTGCTTCCTGCCTTATTTTTCTTTAAATTTCTAACCCTTTTTTTCCCTGTTTTTCTTTCATATTTTTCTTTTTTTTTTCTTTTCCGCGTTTGGCGTCTATTATTTCTTGTTTATGCGGTGAAGCCGTAGCTACCATGGCTTTGCCTCGCCTAGGTGACGTTGAAGGTGGCTCAACAACTGGAACAGGTTGTATGTCAGCTGGAACTACAAACAGCGAGGAAGGGTTGCTTAACCTAGGTGATGCCGTTGGTGTTCTTGGTTCAGATGAAGTGACTTAAATACCGTCCCGGGGGCGAGATTAGGCTCATGTGAGGGGACGATATTAAGAATTTGTCGAGTGTGTGGATATCATCCATTAAACCAAAAGCACATAACCTAAATAAAATTTCAATCAATTTAAATTTAAGAAATAACAGCAAATTTTTTCAAACATTTCATTCCAATAACTCAAATACATCCATATTTACACAGTACTCATAGTATTTTCATTAAAAACTCACCTTGGATAGTTTTTTTTCTTTTTTTATATAACCTACGCAAGGAGCTACGTTTCACCGTCAAACTTTTACAATGATCAACTGACATAACTAATTTTAGATTTGGCGTATTAAAATTAGATGGCGTTATTTAGAAAAAGATATACCAACGGGGACGAAATTAAGCTCGGGGACGGAATTTGGCGACTGTACCTTATTAAGTATGAAAAGAATTATTTTATTTTAATAGGCATTCTTAAGACATTTCTCAGTGCAGGTATGTCCCTTTCGTAATAATTGTGTGAATTTATGTTGTAGGCCCTCAGTGTATCTTACTTGTCTAAAGCCTGCCCCACATGATAAAAATGGGTATAAAATTATAGTATAAAGAAAATAAAATGCTGTCAATCAGGATATGTCCTACAAACCTGGGTGTACCGATTTATTTTTATATAGATGTTATCTGTCTGTGAATCCCATTTTAGATTATTTTGAATAGTAAGACCCAGAAATTGATAAATTTAACATTTTTGAAGGCAGTATTATATAATTTGACTTAAGGTAAATGAACAATTGCTTTCGAGCCTGGTTTGAAGACTTTCAGTGACAGAGGACTGGCAATTTATAGTTATGAAACTAAATATTTTAATGAAATAAATCAATAAATTATAATTCTCAGGTCCGTCTCTCAGTGGAGAGGAAATGGAAATTCTAGATCATGAAATTAGAAGTTTTGAAAGAGGCGACCATAAATTATTAGTCAAAACCTAGTGTTTTGTTTTTGGAGACTAAATATTCCATTAAGTAATTACCTTAAGTATCTATAAATTGTAATCCTCAGATATGTCTCTCAGTGGAGGGGAACTGGATATTCTAGTTCAGGAAACTATAAATTATTGGTTGAAACAAAAATGCTCTGTTTCAGGAAACTAAATATTCTACTCTAAGTACCTATAAATTCTAGTTCTTAAAACCAGAATTTCGAGTTGTATCTAGAATTATTTTCAAAACCTAGAAACTCTAATCCAAAATCCATTTTTTCTAGTTCAGGGAACTAGAAGATTCTTGGCACGTCGTTCGGAATATTTAACTAGATCTGTCTCGTTCTTTGATCTAGAATTTATAGGGAGTACATAGACCTTGAAATTCTAGTTCCACCAATTATTTTCTAGATGTCAGAGGCATGTTTCTTTTTTTCCGTGTACCAGTCCAACGCCTATTCTTGAATGAAGAGGGAGGATGTTATATTTCGAACGTTTCTTCAAATAAAATTTCAAACTCCATTTAAAATTTTTCAATCGACGTGTTTCCTCTTATCCTGCCTAGGGAGTTACTGTCCAACATTTTCATGTTTACTTTGTGTCAGTTGATTGATTACCAGCGGCATGGCCTCCAGTTTTGGCAGACGAGATTTACAAACTGCGGTGCTAACATTTTTAGACACACCCTTTTGCACCCAAACCGTCATGTATTCAATTGAGTACAGCCATCTTGCCCCGAGATAATCAGAGTTAAGATTGTCACACCCTCTAGGTCACTTGACTTTCGAGTGTAAAAGTTTGTGACGAGAATTTCAGCACCGTAGCCTGTTTTTCGGTGACGTCTCAGCATCCGCGGTAACCCCAAAGTGGGGTGGAGGAGGGAGGGGATGAGCAGAGAGATTGATGATTCTCACTCCTTCATTAGGTCCTTAACGAAATCGTGGGATTACAGAATTCAACTTAGCGATAGTCCTTCATCCCCCCCCCACCCCACTTTTACGACTTTTACACTAGAACTCTTTTATCAGTTCTATGCTTCCCTGTCTTCGAAATACAAAATCCGAATGGGATGGAAAATCACTTGAATATGGGTTTTAATTCAATTTTTTTTTTCAATGCTTATGAACAAGATACTGGTTCAATATGAACTAAAACTTTTTTGAGGGAATTTTAAATCATATTTATTAATATGAAAAGAAAATTAATGAATTCTTCTGCAACTTTAAAAGTATGAAATTATAATAATCGAACACAAATAAAAATACTGATTATAGTTGCGTAATTACTATAGCAACTATGCAATTTAAATTAATTCATTTACATTATACGACGCACAGGAAGTACAGCAAGGGGGCTACTAGGGCCAAAATTTTTGATTATCATATTTATTTAGTCTAATCAAATGGTCATGTCCCCTTCATTTAACTTATGAACAGCAGTCGGAAATAGCATAACAAAACTTTTGCCCCTCTCCCGAAATGTGTTTCATATTGCTAAACCTAGAAAGAAAATGAAATATATTATAAGAATTTTTTTATCAACAAATAATGCCCCCCCCCACACACACACACAAAAAAAAGCCTCGAGTGTATTCCGCCTTAATAATAAATACTGTAAGGAGACCATTTGATACAAATACATATGAATTATTAATGTAAGCAGCAATTACAGTATACAGAGAGATTAATTAAAAGGTTTTTGCAGATATCGTACCGCGGAAAGTGTTTTCCAGAATATATTTTCCTCGGAATAAACTATAAATCTTGACTTTCTTGTAACTGAACACACACTTTAAAACAAAATGCTGATTATGATAAGTTTTATCAAATATATTATGCATTAAAAAAAAATGCTTGAATTCAAGCTTATACCCGGAATAAACTTGCATTTCTTAACATTTTTTATTTAAATATTTTTATTTTATTTTAGTGATTTCAAAGTTAAATTCATGAATAAACTGAATTGCAGAAACTTTGAAAAGTGCTGGAAGAATACTAGATGCTGATGAGTGATTTCTTTTCCTCTTCTACAATAAAGAAAGAATATCCCCGCAATTATTTAATATTCTTGTTTTGTTAAGGCAAAACATACTATAATTATACTGTTTTATAGGGCTATCTTCCAAAGAGAAAAATGTATTGAGCGAAGCACTTTTTAAGGAGGCCTAACGAGCATTTACGTTACATCTGGGGAAAACCTCCTAAAGCTCCAGATCGACAACTGCGCAGGAAGCGAGAACGCTGGACCTTCATGCTTCAGTCATCTGGCTATGTTCATAAATTATTAAATTATTTATATTTTATAACGCATTTTACCAATTTAACAGTGCTTTATTGGATGTATCAAGTTGCGCTGTTTTTAAAAGCACGTTATGTAAATATTTAAATAGTTTTAATATTTTAAATCTATAAACTTTAATATAGTATCTCTGGTCGGATCACTTTTCTTTCAGCATAAGGAATCCCGTAGAAATTTAAATGATGAAAAATCAGCAAGTCCGAGAGCTATTTTTTATATAGTTGGTTGTGGAACTACTTTTGTAATCGGAATTTCATAGAAAAAAAATCAAGTGAGCTGAAATTTCACAGGACAGGAAGAATTATAAAGTCAGAATTTTAGAATACTGAAAAACGAAATTTTTCGTTCACCAAATCAATATTTCTGTTAGATTGTCAGAGAATAATGCACAAAAATATCCCCCTTAATTGAAATCAGTTTTATAAGTCTCTCGTACGTTTTATGAGCAACGTTTTATTTTGTTTGTTTCGTTTTGTTCTAAATAAAGAAATATTTTTAATCAAGTGGTGGATACCACTACTTGAATAGAAATGTTTTTCTATCTTGTTTTGTCACAAGACTATCACCTGTCCTCAAATAGGGCAGACAGTATAGTAGATATAGATCATTATAAGAACTGTTGATGATACAAATATATGTAAGTGTTATTTCCTTAAGTAAAATAAAAATTGGATTATTGTTTTTAATAGTTTGTAGATATTTTCTTTCGTATTTTTATCTCATACGTTTAAAAATTTAAAAAAACATCTTTTAGAATGATCAATTACTAATTAATGATCACTTTTAAGTGAAGAAACCATGAGTTAATTTTGTACCCAAAAGTTTAAGGTGAAAAAAATTCAAGGATTATAATTACTATTCGTCAAAAGCCAAGAATTTGGATAATCACTATATATATATATGAGACGTCAGATATTTCAAGTCAGCTTCAGAGTTAAGGGAGGTAATATGGTTTATTGAACATTACAATTAAGTTACAATTTAGAATGAGAAGAGGGGAGGGGAGACGGGTACAAGAATCAGCGTGGACTCATGAAGCAGTTCCAGTGGCAGAAGTCCCCCGATTTTCGATGTGCGGGAGTATTTACGCTTACCACACCACGTGGTCTGCGAAGACACAACTCCTCCTCTCTCTTATCTCTGATCGAACCACACACATTTACCAACATGACCCGCATCCGGGGCTACAAGGGCGTGGGGACACGTGTACATCTAAAGAACTCAGAATCGACGGCCTGATGTCTGACAAATAACAAAATAAATAAAACATAGCTCCAGAGCGCGCGTGGCAAGTATGACAGGAAAGTAAAACTTACAGTGAAAGTACCCGCTTGAACAATACCCAAACTAGTAAAACCCAAATTACCTTTTTATACATTACAATATCCCCCCCGGCAAAAGAAGTCTGACGAGCAATATCATTGAGGTGGCCAGTCTCTCACTTGCGAGTCAGACGTCCTTGCAACCTAATCTTAAAACTGCGAACTAATCTAATTTTCAAGTTTAGACACCTTAAATTTTTCTGGCTAGAATTCTGGAGTTATGTTGTACAATACTTGAGAGGCAGGATGCAGTTTCTAAAATTTGACAAAACATAATGATGCAATAGTACGAAAATCTTACAATAAAAATAAAACAATGAGTGCGCATAAATTTTTTCAAAATATCACAAGTAAAATATTTACAACCTAGGTGGGATACAATAATACTGTACAACAATATAGTAATATAATTCAACAAAATGGAATAAACATGGCTGACATTCATTTTCTTTGGCAAATACTTATGGCTTTGGCTTGCATGGCATAAAGTGAATGGAATGAAAATAACTTGGCAAAATGGTTGGCAAAATGCAGTTGGTAAAATGGAGTAAATTTATTTAGTGTAAAGGCAATGTAAAAAAAAATGTAAAAATGTGCGTAGTGAGTAGAAAATTTCGAAAACCAATAGCTGTGAAACAGCAGTACCATCACACAGGTATGGGGTATAGTAAATACCACTTGTAGGCATTTTAAGTTTGCCCAAACTTTAAACTCTCCATAGTATGACAACAAAAATGGGTTCACATGATCCCGAAAAAGGAAGACAATTGTCAACTACGAAAGAGAAAACTTGGCCATTGCCTCATAGCTTCCAAAAAAGGGGAAGAAATGACTCAATAGACAGTTGGGAAAAACTGGGGGATTATTGAGAGGAAGTCCCAGCCTAGTCTAAGTCTAGCTTCATTTATTGTTTGCATAATATCTATAAAATATACAAAGAAAAAAGGTGCAGTTTTACTTACACCGCACACACTCGGACTTGGGGACTTCTTCAATGACTAAGAGAAGCGGGTGACAGAGAAAGGTTGGTAGAAGCATAAAAGAAAAAAGGATAGACGATAGACTTTATGTCGAGTATTCAGGGTTCCAAACTCAACACTTAGAAATTTTGAATACATTTTTTTTTCTTTTTCTATTTTTCTATTTTTTTTTTTTTTTAAGATCAATTATTGTTAATTAAATTTAATCACCTTCGTGGGCTAGCTTTAATTTGTCAGGAGGGAAATAAGGTCTTAATTTAGAAGAGTGAACTATTTCCGTAGGTTTCTTAGTATGGTAATTAGGTTTATCAATTTCGAATGTAACTGAAGAACATTTGTTTACAATTGAATAAGGACCTGAAAAAGTAGGAGATAATTTACGTGTATTTGGGTAGTTAAATTCTTCATAAATTACAAGATCTCCTGGTTCGAAATTAGCTTCTATGAATTTATTGTCATATCTAATTTTATTTTTATTATGAAATTCTATTGTCCTTTCTTTTGCTAATTTTCGAGCTTCATCAACAGGAGGATAGGTATTTTCCGAAATAGGTGAGTCATATGGCAATTTTCCAAACATTAAATACATGGGTGTAAACTTCGTTACTGAATGAGGTGTGTTATTATATTCACTAATAACCTGCTCTAGTAACTTAGTCCAAGGAATTTTAGAAGGTGAAGAGTTAACTTTACATTTTAATCTAGTAACTATGGATTGATTTACCCTCTCTACTTTTCCATTTGTCTGTGGATGATGAGCTGAAGTTAATAGTTGTTTAGTATTGTAGTTCTTGAGGAATTTTTTAAAACGCGAAGCAGTAAAAGCTGCATTTCTATCACTAAGTATCTTTTGAGGAACTTGAATGTTGAATATTTGTTTTAGACAGTTTACATAGGTTTCAGTAGTGACACTTTTCGAAGGAAAGGCCCAAACATATCTTGTAGCATGGTCAATTATTAGATGTAGATATTTTTTTGTTGAATTGTAATAGTTGAAACCTCCTACAGTATCAATAGAAAGACATTCAAAGGGTTTATCAGTAGCAGGTACAGCCTGTAACAAACCAAATTTCTTCTGTTTAGGTTTTTTGTTAAATTGGCAAGTCGAACAATGTTTAACATAATTGGAAATATCTTGAGTCATATGAGGCCAATAATAGGAAGGTGAAATTATACTTAACATTTTTTGAACACCAGGATGGCCAAAATTTTCATGTGCATTTTTCATTAAAGTTTTTCTTAAGCTCATAGGCACCACTATTTTTTTGAATCCTTTCTTATTTATGGTAATTAAATCATTAATGATTTTATATTTAGGACCATGCATATTTTCTGCTAATTGTTGATTTTTAATTTCTTCAGCATCTAACAATAAAACCGAAGGTTGAATTAGTTGGAGATGTTGAGAAGGAGGAATCCTTGATAACATATCAGCTTCGACATTTGTTGAGCCCTTTAGGTACTTTATTTCATAGTCAAACATACTTAATTTAAGGGACCAGCGGAATAATCTTCCTCTTAAATTTTTGACATTTTTTAACCAAACCAATGCCGCGTGGTCAGTATGAATGACAAATTTTTGACCGTGAAGGTAATGATAAAATTTATCAAGGGCATCAACGATAGCCAAACATTCTAATTCAGTTATGGTGTAATTCTTTTCATATGATCGAAGCGATCTCGAATGATATGCAATCGGGTGCAAGATACCTGAGGCATCCGGCTGCTTCAACACAGCTCCAACTGAACAATTTGATGCATCAATAAATACATGGATAGGTAATTTAACGTCGTATAATTGTAACACAGGTTTAGATATCAAAATATTTTTTAAGGTTTCAAAACTTTTCTGACAGTTTGTTGACCAATCCCATTTAGCGTTTTTCTTTAACAAATCATTTAAAGGACGTCTTAATTTTGCATACCGATCAATAAATCTGTTATAAACATTTACAGAACCAAGAAACCTCTGTAGTTCCTTTACGTTAGTAGGTGGCTTCAAATTTTTGATAATTTCAATATTAGCATTATCTGGAGTAATTTGACCTTGTTTAACCTCATACCCCAAAAATTTTATAGTGTCCTTAGCAAAGTTACATTTAGATAATTTCAATTTAATATTTTCCTGCAAACAAATTTGGAAAATAGTTTCTAAATGCTGCATATGTTCTTCCATAGAAGAAGAAAAAACCATTATGTCATCAAAATAATTATAGGCAAATTTAATTTTATATTTATTTAATATTCTTCTCATGACTCTGTTAAATATAGCAGGCCCTGTCTTAATGCCAAATGGCAAGACCTGGAACGTATAGAGACCTGTATTAGTTACAAAGGCTAGTTTTTCAGTATCTTGAGGGTGGATGGGCACATGCCAAAATCCAGACGCCAAATCAAGAGTTGAGAATATTTTCGCCCCACTTAGTTTATCTAATAAGCTGTCAATACGTGGCAAAGGCTCGGCATCATTTTTTACTATATTATTTAATTTACGATAATCCACACACAGTCTAGTTTTGGTACCCTCGTCGCGTTTATACGCTAAAGTGACGGGTGCAGCATAGGGGCTATTGCTTTCCTTAATTAAACCAGCTTTTAATAATTGTTCAATCTGAGAATTAATTTCGTCTTCCTCTTTAGGAGAGGTTCGATAAGGCCTGAGGCAAACAGGTAGGTCAGAAGTTAAATTTATACGTTGAGGTTCTACATTAATACGACCAATATCATATTTATTTTTTGCAAAGATTTTCTCATATTTATTTAATAATTCCTCTAATTTTGGATTGATAGCTTTATAAACAGTCTGAGGGGGAACGCTTTCCTCAGAGGCTTTGCTATCGGTTGAAGAACTGGGTTGATTTAAATGTAGAGACATAGGTAAGGCATCATAATTGTATAAAGGTAATCTAACATTATTTTGAAAAACACATAAATTCACACAATCAATATATAAACAAAACTTTTTACACTCTGGTAAACCCAATATGGCATATGGCAGGCTTGAATATACTATAAAAAATTTTACACACTGAGTAATGTTTCCAATTTCTAAATTAACATAACACACTGTATCAAGTATCAGCAGTCCATCTGCCTGAGTAACATTTAAAGGCGAGACTCTCTGTACTTCTAAATTATATCGTCCAACAAAACTTTGCGGCAAGACAGAGAGTGTAGAACCAGTGTCTATGACACAGGGAACACTTAAAAATTCAAAATTGTCAATTTTGGGTTGAGTTAATTTTTTCCTTAGGTACCCGGGTACAGTAAATAGTCATAAGTTCTCTTCTCGCGAGGTCTCAGTACCATTATTTTGTGAATTTAAAATAGTGGTGTTCGAAGTCATATTCGGGTGAGTCATAATTGGTGTCGCGTATGGGTTTGTCGCAATTTGGTTGTTACTTTTAAAGGGACAAGTATGCGTCCAATGGAAAGCATTACTTATCCCTAGCCCCTCACATTTTCTACATGGAGTTCTAGGTAGGGTGCTTTCTTGGTAATTGACATTATTTTGGTGGTGTAAACTTTGAGGACTTTGAGATAGGGGTCGAAAACGGGGCCAATTATTTATTTGGGTTCGCCCTTGGGTTGAATTATGAATTGGTTGACGCCAATTTGGTCGGTTATAAACAGGAGCATGGTAGGGTCTAAAATTCCGAAGCTTGGGTGTAAAGTAACTAGGATTTTGTGCATTATTGGGCGAGGAGGTAAAGCTTGCCTGTTGGGGCGGTTCGTGAATTTTAATTAATTTTGACGCTACCTTAAGCCACTCGGTGGCACTACTGGGTGGTTGCAGGGTTAAAAGTGCTCTCACATTACTAGGAAGACCATTGGTCAATCCTTCTAATATTATATTATTAGGTAGCCCCAATTTTCTACCTATTTCTAATTTTTCATGAAAATAAGTTATAAGATTCGAAATTTTTTCTAGTTTTAAATTTGTAAAATCCATGAAAGTAAACACGGTACATGAAATATATTTTTCTCTCAGTATTTCAATCAATTCTTGCCAATTATTACAATTTGCAATATTATTTATGTATGTTGTTAAGGCAGACCCCTTAAGAAATTTTCCTATATTTTGAAATTTCCAGTCTTCGTCTTTATTTTGTTGTAAGCAACACTGTTCGTAATATGCTATCCAACTTTCAAAACTCATATTATCTTCAAAATTAAAGGGGGCAATAAACTCATCACTTTTTTGCAGGGACATAGTGGCAATAGTTTGTGTATTTTCTTTACCATCTAACGACATGCTGAAATTTTTTTTCTAAATTTTTACCTGAACGGAGAAGCATTTAATAATTGCATTCAGAAATTTTATTTAGCAACATTAATAATAATACTGCAATAAATTTACAAAATCTTACCTTAATGAAAATACTATATTAATGGAAAAAAATGCAGATATATCATTTTTTTTTTTCATAAACACTAACTTTTCATAAACACTGGTTGAACTGACATGCAATGCCCTGGTACTTAGATCACTATTTAAAATGGACTTTAGACAACAGTCCGTTAAGTTTCATATGGTCCTTTTTAAACATAGTTAATTAAATATTGACACGTTTGTGTAGGTCAACTTAAAATATGTTTAATTTTACTAATTTTACTAATTTTATACGTTTAATTAGAAATGCTAGAAAGTTTGCATGTGACCAGACTAAAAACCTTCATTTGGCAGTGTAATTGAATTCCATCAATATAACTGAATGTTAAAAAGAATAAATTAATTAAATCGAAAGAAAAACCATGCTAAAGATCCAGCGTTTCAGTGATTTAAAAAACGATTTCTTTCTTATTTACATAATTTTATATCACTTGATTTTGACAATTATTTTGACCACTCAATGAAATTGCTGATATAACAAAGTTAAAAGATTTTTAAAAGCCATATATTGGCAAAAATGCCAAAAAATATGTATGTAATTTACTTGTATAAATATGCATTTTGTCGTTTTCGTTTCTTTAAT